>QLSS01000173.1:141553-152016 GCA_024372645.1 Trichomalopsis sarcophagae | reverse complement strand
TGCGAATTTTGTAAAACCCAAGGCACTACTAGAATCCGCAATTAAATTGCAAACGTTTGATGCTACTCTTATACCAATATAAGGCAGTTTATATATATTTAGCCTATTTATACGATATAACGATATGTTTTCACAAGCATATGCTGATGGAGCTGGCAAGCCATAGTACAGTTTTTTAAGCTTGCTCTCTATTTGTTGACTGTCTCCTACCAACTAACTCCTACCAACTAAACAGATGGAACTGAAGTGTTAGTTGAGAGCATCTGAAGATAACCGAGCAGGTGAAGGAGATTTAGAGGTAGTAATGCCAAAATTTTCAAGCTCTCTCCAGAACTCTGCTACGTCGGTCAAGGTAGACAAGCGTGAATAATAGAAATTCAGCCTAGCCTCTTCAACCTGTTTATGAGCGTCGTCCCTTGCGATTTTATAGAAGTATAGATACCAAGATGATTGACTTCTGCGAAAGCGCCTGTAGAGTCTGTTCCTTTCAGTCAAAAGGTCACAAAGAGCCGCCTCACCTCTTGAATGAACCACGGGTGACGTTTATGTCCTGGGTCACAGTCTTTAATGGGGCAAGATGATTTATGGCGTTCGTTAGGTTAGTGTTAAGAATGATAATGCATTCGTCAAGTGATGGCATGATGAAGGATGACCAGTCACGTGCGCTAAAAAGTCCCTTAACTTCTCAGCACAGATTCCTTTATAGTTTCTGTAAGAGTATATAGCTGGTACGTGGCGTAGAATCTGTACATCAAGTGTGGCCATGATAAGGTCATGTCCATTGATGAAAGGAGTGTCTGCCCTATTAAAAAAATTATATGACAATCAACTGATAATCGGCTAATAATCAGATGACAATCAACTGATAATCAGCCAATAATCAGGTGATTCCAGCTCAATATTTTTATTAAAGCTAATAGTTATAAATATGCGTTTATATCAGATAAAATGTTAATAATAATCAGGTGATAATCAGGTGATAATCATTAAAATAAGTAAAATTTATAAGTTTCACATGAGGGCCAGTACTGGTGTTACTATCAGTTTGATAACACAAAAACTCTGGCTATGAGCTCCAATATTTTTGTTTTTCAATAATTTAATTTAAATAAAAGTTTTTTTTTGTGTTAAAAAATAAAAATTTTGGAGCTTATAGCCAGATTTTTCGTTTTGTCATCCTGATGGTAACACCAGTACTGGACCTCATTATGTAAAATTTATAAATTTTACTTATTTTAAACAACTTATAATAAATATATTAAAGGTTACAAATCTTAAATGATTATCACCTGATTATCATTAACATTTTATCTTATATAAACGCATATTTATAACTATCAGCTTTATTAAGAATACTGAGCTGAAATCACCTGATAATCAGCTGACGTTTCGGCATTATTACCAGCTGATTATCAGTTGATTGTCATCTGATTTTTTCAGTATGGTGTCTTCCAGTGTGAGAGCAGGAGATCCTGCTCATTATTAAGCATAGGTCAAGCCAGGTGTCAGAGTCTTGTCTTTGATGGGTTGCACCATATCGCACAGAGGTAAGTGAGTTCTCATCGATGAAGGCCCTAATGAAGTTGGCGTCTTCAGATGAGGAAAGTTGATCGGCATTAAACTCACCTATGATGGCTTTCGTGAAGTACTCAATGAAATTAGATCCCTGGATTAATGGTAAGTGAGGAGGGCGATACGCAACCCTACGAAGATGAACGATACTTCCTTAGCTGAGATCTCACAGAAAAGATACTCCGGCTCACCCGGCTTGCCCGACTATTCGCCGTCAGATGACGAGATAACGCTGGCTGTCAATGAATGATGAATGTAGAGGGCCACACCTTCACCGTTCCTGTTTCTATCCCGACCGTACAAAATGTAATCATCCAGTGAAAGTATGGATGCTATCTTGTCGCTTAGCCAGGTCTCAGTTACAGCTATAACGTGAAAGGGGGAACGAATGGACAAGAAGAGCCTGATCATCTTAATGTGACCCGTAAGGGAATTCGCATTGAAATGGCAGACCCTCAGACAGAGACGCTTTAGAGGCAGATGTGGACGAGAAGTTAGATGATTTAGATGGTGGTTTTGGTGCGTAGATAGAAGTGTGTCTTAGTGTGTGATGTCCGTGTTGGCTGTTGGCGACGTACAGTCTAAAAAAGCCTCAAGTTCAGCATCAGTAGAGATGATGGTGACCCGTTCGTTGTCTCCGCCAGAACCGATGTAGATCCTCCCGTTCCACACGAAAGAGCGGCATCCCCTTCTCGTCTTTGTTTTCAGCCTGGCCTTCATGCGCAGTTGTGGATGTCTGGAGGAAGCAGCTGGTTGATGTTAACAAGTCGCTGATGGTCTAGACAGAGAGCTCTCATTTCCACCAGTAGGGCAGCATCCAGTTCACTAGTGTGAAGCTTGCGTTTCCTGGCTTTAGCCACGATAATGGAGCGGGCCAGCGCACTGGAAGAGAGATTGACAGGTAGAGATGGGAATCTGCATGCTGTCACCTTGCGCGTTGGTGTTGGTTGCGTCAAGTCTCCCCATGGTCCTAACGGATGCCACATCCCGCCTAAGGACCGATGGATCTAGTGCAGCCAGGACGGTGAAAGCCAGGAGTAGCACTGATGTCTCCTGGGTATAGGCCAGGTCAGATATCACTACCACAATATTCGTTGAACGCTCCTGCCTTCTCCTAACCTCAGCCAGCTCGCTGCGGAGGTTGTCGATCTCCTCACATGCAGCAGCAATGCTGATGTTCTGCTGCTCTGCGTGGCTCCTTGACGACAGCTCTTAATATTGTGCCTGCAGCTCAGAGATGGAGGACTCGACATTGTTTAGTCGAGTCTTGAGCGCAGGCGAGTCGTCAAGGGCTTTGAGGCGGCTTTCGAGAGGGCCAAGCCTTTTCTCTATTCGAGAGACCCTTTCAGACACGGTGTTTTGCGCCTCAAGGGCCTCATTCTGGATCTTACGGATGTCATCCAGTGCAAGATGTCCTTAAGGGACGTCCATAGACGTCGCCTGTGTTCTCGTAGGCGATTGAGTCCTGAAGTCTGCAAGTAATGCGGGTACCGATTGATTCTTTTTAGGCACACTCGTTGCAGACGTGCCCTTGGCAGATGCCAGTGATGTACTCGTCCACACAAGCAGCACAGGCGAGTGTGACAGCTTCCCTCACTATTATAGACCTAAGGGCGACACATATATATGGTGTGGAAATGCTGGTCACACAACTCACATGTCTTCATTTTTCCTCTAGCTGTTTTTTGCAGTGAGCATTTTCGATGATATGTCTCTGTCGACAACTTACTGGCAGTCGATAACGTAGAGAATATTGCAGGATAGTAGTGGGTGGTAAGTTAACAATAGAGCTAGAAACTTCACTGAAAAAAGTCTCGGGCACCAGCGGCACGAGCCCGTGCTCCCACTCCACGAAATGACTTGTAGTTCCGTGCCGATGATTTTCGGACTCTAGCAGCCCAAAAATCGTACTAAAAGAAAGTAGACGCGCGGGAGACGTTTATCGAATGTGCAGAAGGTTAAAAGTGAGGTTATCTAGCCACGCATCCTCTCTTCCTTATACCGACTTCTTACGTGCAACGTTGTGCGTGTCTACGTGCGCTGTATGAAAATCGGGGGGCACTGGTTGCTGGCGATTCATAGAGCGGATGCCCGGGACTTTTTTCAGTGTTGATACTCTTGAAGCCAGATGGAGTGCTAATCGAGAAAGATGAGATTTGACCGACCTGCGATTGGTGATGGAGACGTTGCTGGTGATGTTCCGTCGATCCAACAGGTGGCTCTACGTGGATCACTTTAAGGAACAAGAGACGCCGTGCAGCGAGGAGAGAAGCCGTGCGGGTTTGCAGATTAGGTTACAACGGAAGATGTTGAAGCAGAAAAATAGCGTTTAGCATTAGGCCCGAAGGCAGCATGCGGCAGTAAGAGTGCTACGAAAACGAGCAAAGCAAAAAAGAACCGTTGTACTTACGTGAGAGAGACTGAGAGAGAGAGATGGGGGGGGGGGAAGGAGAGAGAGAGAGAGAGAGAAAGTAAGAGATGTATATGCTGACATTACTTCTCCCGAATTTATACACTTTGCGTAAAAAGTGCATCTGAGTATCGTGGCTGTGGGCGAAAAATGCCGTTTTCACGTAAATTCGAGATGTTTTTTGGTTATCTGATTATTTTAGAAACCAAGTTTGCACAGATTTTACACTTCTTAATAAATCTAAGATGCACTAAGTCAAAATATAAAATATGAAGGTGATAACTGGCGGCGACAACTCCCAGCACCGCAAGTTGAGCGTTCTCGTCGAAACACAGAGTTTTGCTGAATGTGCTAGCGAATTTATTTAGTGCATTGTGTGCGGTGGTGGTATCGATGCGAAACTTGTGAATTTTGGCTGTGCTCTAACTGCTGCACCGATACAATGCATGATTGCCAGCGGGACGAGCTAATTTAATGCAAAAAAAAAAAAAAAAAAAAAAAAACAATAAACAGTAGTTCTAGTTTAGTATATAAGTTTAAAATAACATATCCAAACTTTAAAAGTGTTGGTTTTTAAGTAATAAAAGCTTTAACAGACATCAGCAGCAGCATCCGGAAATGTAAGTAATATATTCGTAAATATATATAAATTTACGTATAACTCTTGCGACGGTGCCTTTTGGCGACAGCTAAGTTGCCAGGGCTCTTCTAATTTCTGTGCTATTTTTCCCGAGGTACGTCGCGAGTGAATATGAAACAACACCGGAGCGGAGGAAGGATGGCGCCGAGAAAGAGAGAAGAGAAACAGAGAAACGTGTAGAGACTTACACTGCTGCGCCAGTGCGGAGATATGAATAGTATGAGTGCGAGTGAGAAAGAACGTGAAAGGAGAGCACGTGCGCCAATCGCCGAGCCGTGCTGAGCTTCGCGCCGTTGGGGCAACGAGGAGCGGGGAAGATGAGCCGTGCAAGGTTGATACGCGTCGGTTTTCGGCCGATGGAACACACGCGCCGGAGAAATTTGAGTTAGAGTCTTTGTGAGATTTATTGTGTGGTTTGAGGGTTATCGTGAGGACGTCTAGAAGAACACGAAGCGAGCAGCCAGATCGAGAGGACGACCTGGACTTCCGAGGCCACTTCAACCGAGGGAACGAGAGAGAAAGCTGCGCCAAGGTCATCTCCAGGAAGTTGCCATCCCTAGTCGAGCTGCCAGCGTCATTCTAATCTATTCATTTTATAATACTGAAAAATGTATTACGGCCTACAGGCCGAGCCAGACTAGATTAAAAACGTAGCGCCAGAGGGTTCAGAGTCATCATGATTCGATGGCCAGTAGATGTCGCCGCAGTGCCCCTTTGAATGAGGCGAGGATAGTAGATTTCGCAGTACAGAAGGGAGAGAGTTCCAGAACTTAGCACCCTGGACCTGGAAGGCTCTAGCCCCAGTCTCGGTGTTCACAGTAGGTATGCTTAGTTCCGGAGGAACTCCTCTGCCGGAGGGTCTCGGTTTGTATTTCACAAAAGATGAGGTCAAGTACCCAGGTTCACCGATTCGAATAACCTTGTATAATAAAATGGCCTCAAAGTAGAGCCTTCTGGAATCGGTTCGTAGCCATTCTAGAAGCCTCCGGTAGGGACTAATATGTTCATCCCTTCTAACCCCGAAGATGAATCTCACACAAGAAGTGCCCAGTCTCTGTAAGCGTATTCGTTGTTGGTTAGACGTGTCCAGGATTGTCACAGTATAGTAGTCCAAGTGTGGTTGTATGAGTGTCTCGACTAGCCTTCTGCGGAGAGTGTCAGTGGTGCAGTCTCTGATAAACCGCAAGCTATGCAGAGCTTTGTTGACTTTTTTCGTAATGACATCCACTTACGGTTTCAAGTAAGTTTACAGTCTAATACAACACCAAGACTCACGACTGTCTCACCGAAAGGGACCGTCCGGCAACGGAACCCCAGGCACTTTCCGCGACTTAATATCATTAACATTTTTCGCCGAACCAAAAAAAAAAAAAAAATAGACTTAGTTTTGTCGGAGTTGAGTCGCAGGCCGGAGCTCCCCGCCCAGTCAGAAACTAGCCGCGCCACTTCAGCCAGTCGAGCCACGCCTTCCTGAAAATTATCTTTGCTGGTGTATAGATAAATCTGAAGGTCGTCCGCGTAAAAGAGAGAGAGAGAGAGAGAGAGAATGCATATAGATTTTGAACGGATCGGAGGACGGGTGAGAGAATAAAATGCTGTAAATAGAGAACTCACAAGTTATAATTTCCTATTACCTCAATGATAATGCGTTCATAAATCTTCCCTGGGGTATCCAGCACGCAGAGTGGTCTATATGATGAGAAGTCCTCGAGTAGTTTCTTTCCTTTTGGCACAAGCACTAGTTGCTGCTTTTTCCAGTTTGTAAGAAATGTTGTCTTTTCCAGACACGTATTGTACAAGTCTACGAAGACTTCTGGATGAGCACGAATAACATGCTTGAAGCCTGAAGCCTTGTTGTTTCCTATCCTTCTGCAGGCGGCTAACAATTCCTCAATCATGATCGGTGGGATAGCCTCTTCATTTAAACCTCTTTCGATGACAATTAGCTCTTTCAGTAGCCTGGGAAAAAGCGTGGTCATTACCCGGAGTAATAGCTCTGGGCATTTTGGAGCTTCCTTTAATCTTCTTAATTACTAATTTGTATGGTCGACCCCAGAGGTCTTGTTCGATCTTATTCTGTAATTCCTTAATGCACCGTCGTTTATTTTAGCAGATTTTTTTCTTAAGACACTTTTCAGCGTCCTTCATTCCTTGTTTGCGGGCATCTACTATTTCCTGGCCAATAATAGTTTTATATATTCTGGCCCAGTTGCACTTGCTACGGGTATTCGCAATCTCCTTGTCCCACCAGTATACTAGTGGTCGACTACTGTATGCCACTCTTCGTGGCATTGCAGCGTCACATGCTTGGGTGATGCTTAGCGTCACCTGCTCCACCTTGCTGTTCGCTGTTCCAGACAGTTGCGTTTCTTCTAATGCTAACAGGAAATTCTCCTTATCATAATCCTTCGTTTTCCAACTAAATCTATTTGTCGTTGTACTCGCGCTGGATCCCCTTTTTGGTATTCCTACCTTCATTATTATGGTCTGATGATCACTATTTGTGTAGTGTTCACTTACTGTCCGTGAATTAACTGAGCTAATAAGGCTACTACAAACAAACGTCAGCTCGGCAATAGACCCTGCGTCTCCTCTTCTAAATGTATGGGTGCATCTTTAGTTAACTAGGATAAAATCCAGGAGAGCGAGTGCTTGCAGAAGTATTTGACCTCTGTGTTTAGTCTTTATGCAGCCCCACTCCACAGTCCACGCATTTATGTTGCCTGCAATCAATATTGGTTTCCTCCCTACTGCGTCTTGTATGAGCCGATCTAGCAGTTGTTCGAACTGCTCGATTGGAGCGTTATGTAAAGCGTACCATCTGTAAATAGAGACACCTGCTACCTCAGCCCGTATAAATCCTTCTTCACGGATCTTCAATTTTACAGAAAGCAACGTTTTTACTGCCCAGATTGCTGCTTTAACCGTTATGTCCATTTACCACGATAGTTCGTCTAGATCCTTATATTGTTCGCACACAATAGCTACGTCTACCTCTTTTTCGCGGATTGAGTAGGTCCTGTGCTGTCTCACTGTGTTTTAGATTTATTTGCACTTTCTTCATTTTTGTTGGTTCTTCAGTACTTTTAATGCAGCTAGGTAGGCTGGGCATGTATAGCTACCAGCAGCAAGATCACTCTTTTCCCAGTAGAGAATGCAACTAAGCGCGTCGTGCAACTTTTCGCTGCATGTCCTTCCGTTCCGCACTTAAAACAGCATATACTTCTGGCGTACGTCTCTGTACACTGTTTTGCGATATGGCCAAAACCCAGGCATTTATAGCATCTAGGTGGTCGTATCTCTCGACTAATCTTGCTGATTCTGTAATTAACCCAACATACTTTGAGCTTTCCCCGTGCGATCGCCTTTTGTGCAATCTGGGCAGGCAGCTGTACGACGGCAGTCTGCGGATCTCCATAAGTTTTCCAAAGAGTATTTACGGACGTCTCCGTAAATATCCGTAAAGTCCGATTGCAAATAACAGATTTATAATGTGCTCAATTTGTAATGCAGAAGACCATGAAGCCATAGAATGTAAACAAGTCAAAATATTAGTAGCGCAATACAAGACAAAATCGTTTCAAATGAATATTCAATGTCATGTTTGTGATGAAAAAGGCCACTCAGCTAAAAACTGTCCTCAAATGGGTAATAAACAGCAAAGTTTTAATAATTCAAATAGTAAATATCAAAACTTTAGTAACTCTAATAACTTTAGAAAATATATCAACTATAACAATCAAAATACTAATTTTCAAAATACAAATAATAGCCAAATAAAGTGTGATTATTGCGAAATGCGTGGTCACTCAGTATATAAGTGTAGAAAATTAAAGAATTTAGAAAATATTGCTAGAAGAGAGGGAAACTGCACATATTGTAACAAAAGCGGTCATTACATAAATAATTGTACTGAAGTAAAATCGTTGGAAATGCGCGCGAGCAAATTTTGCAGTCTATGCAAAAATACAAACCATATGACAGGAGAATGTTTTCGATTATAAAACTAGCAGAGCGTAGAGTCGGGAAACGAACTCGGATCGAGTGGCCGAGAAGTTACAACACAAATCCACTCAGCAATATATAAAACGCGGTTAAAACAAATGTCATAATAGCGTCTCAAAATCAAAACGGGGCAAATTATGAAGATCGCGATCAACAGGAGGTTCAACCGCTCGAAGAAAAAGAAATCAAACTAGAAATATATTATTTAAAATTGAATGATTTATTAGAAATAATAAATCCCTATTCTAAAAATTTATGTAATTGACTTGTCGATAGCGGAGCACAAATAAATATAATAAAGCAAAATCAAATTCCTATAGAAACACAACTGCTAGATAAAAAAATATTATTATCCAGCGTCGCAAATAATTCTATAAAAACATTAGGTATAGTAGAACTACCAATAAATGACAAATATTTTGATTTTCACGTAGCACTTAATAATGATTTGCACCATTTAAAACACAATATCGGAAATCTACGAAATAAATGACAAATCAGAATTACAGAGTTTACAACAAAAAAAGATAAATGAAAACAAGCCTAGGAACTTGGAAAATTTTTTGAAAAATGATGATAAAAATATAGAAAATTTTATACTTAACGTAAATACAGTATTACAAGAGCAAGTAACGCCTGAAGAATCCAAACCAAAAGACTGAATTATAACGAGATATTAACTATTATGAAGGAAAATAATTTTTAAGGAAAAGAAATATCGATACGTTTGAATAGACGTTGATTATATACCAGAAGGGGCTCAAGTAGTAGAAGAACTTAATATTGATGAGAAATTAATTCTAAATATAGAAACTAAAATTTTAAATCAAAACCAAGAAAATAAAACCAGGAAGCCGAGTTGGAAGGAAATATTGCGAAGGAAATTGCAATTAAAAAACGGAGGTAAAAGAAACAACGAAAGAATCGAGCGAATGATAAATCAATATCCGGATGTTTTTTGGATAGAGGGTCACAAATTAGGTACATGTAACGTAGAACAACATGAAATCAACTTAACTTCGAACAAGCCAATATACGTAAAGCAGTATCCATTAGCACACAAATCTAAGGGAATAGCTTTAAAAGAAATGGGCAAATTACAAGAAACGAAAGCAATCAGAGAAACTAAAAGTGCGTTCAATGAGCCAGCGTTAGTAGTGCCACACAGGTGCGCAACACCTAGAGCCTCGCATGCGCTAGGATTTTTCTTATTTCGTGGGATTTGGCGCGATCGTCATGTTTGGGAGAACGCTAGGGAGAGGGGAAAAGAATCACACAATGGTCATCACTTTATTGCTCTTATATTTCGTCCAGCCCTTCCCTACAACGCGGTGGCAATGATGCCTTCCGCGCAAAATGTAGCCACGCAGGGCTTATGTTGGCGCGCTCACACACAAGCCGCACTCGTGCAGCAGACGGCAGGCCTCAGGCCCAGTTCCAGTCTGTTGACGGCTGGCTCTCTGTCTCTCTTTCTCTCTGTGCGCGATCTGGGGTTGGTGCTCGATTCCAAACTCTCGTGGAAAGAGCACGTTTCACAAATTTGTAAACGTGCTCACTCTTTAATGTATCGGCTCTACTTTTTGAGTTGCAATGGCTTACCACCGCCGGACGTAGGAGGTATTTTATGGCATGTTTCCTTAGAAAACTCTTCAACACCTCAATACCATCTTACTTGTTAGCCTATTTTGATTTCCACGTCGCGCTCAGGCCTGTGAGGAGGGAGGTGACCCCCCTGGACATTCCGCCCTTCAAGACGGAGGCGCTGAAGAACTCATTTTTCATCAGCGCGTCCTATCTCTGGAATGGCCTTCCATCTCATCTGCGTAACATATCATC
>QLSS01000173.1:114630-141523 GCA_024372645.1 Trichomalopsis sarcophagae | reverse complement strand
GCGGCCCGCCGCCGTGTATGCATTGGGGTGTGACGGCGCGCGAGACTGGATTTAGGGAGCGCTGGGCTGTCGAGCAAACACCAGCGTTTCAATATACTGGTAGCATGGAATAAAAAGTGAATTGTTGTATATTTAAAAAAAGCCTCGTTTGCCCTATCCAACTTTTTCTCCATGATTCGTATTGCTATTTTACACCTTGTGCTAGTTTTTCAAAAATATTCTAAGAAAACTCACATCGCAATTCATCTAAACGTCCTCAAAATTCGGAGTCGGCATAGGCTTGCCGTATTAAAATACAAAATTCCAAGGTTCAATATCTCTAAAAATAATCTCGCTTGGGGAGTAAAAAACATTACCACGTTGTAGAGGACACTTAATTGAACTTGTAAACAAAGTTTGAGCGATATCCTAAGAAAATAAATATTACGGTGAACTACCTTCTGTGATAAACCTAACTAAAAAAAAATGCTCCTAGACCCTTTAGCAAAAAAGAAAAAAAAATACTCAACGATACTAATAAATTGAAAAAAAAATGTCAGTTTTAACAAAATTTGAACATTTTAGAGCAATTTGTATACGTGTCCGTTATGAATTCAAAACATGAAATGCTGTTTTTAATAAAAGTTATGGTTGGGATTATAAAATCATATCTGCTTATTAGATTAAGTCTATTTCATTACTGGTGTCAGTTAAAAGTCCGCACATATTGTAAAATATAAAATTACCCCAATACAAACTATCCCTATCCTCCTGTAAACGTATATGAAATAAATCAGAACTTACGGTTTGAATTTGATGTACTTTTCTCTATGCTCCATCTCGTTTCTTTCGAGTATATTATTTATTATTTTAAAACTTTATATACACTTAAATTAAATACTGGGGATGACGTCTCGAACGATCCAACTTATGTATGTACACTACTTCTTCTTCCTTGCGTTTCTCTTAAAAATAGTTTTTCATCAAATTATCTATGTGTACGTTTTCTTATCTAACCCTAGTTATCATAATATAACCACATCGTCACTCATCAATTCTGTTGTTTATTTTGATTTGAATTATTTACATTTCTATATAGACGCTAACTTCACGCAACGAACTTCGAGATTCACTTCGAGATCGAGATCTTCTCTCTCACTCTCTCTCTCTCTCTCTCTCTCTCTCTCTCTCTCTCTCTCTCACTCTTTCGAGATTTCGATAGATCGCTCGCTTAATTTATATTAAGGATAGAATGTAAAATCAACGCTACTTGGTAAAAATGTTTGAATGTTAAAAGTTTATATTAGACTTTGATTATAAAAAATAAATATATAACTGTAAGATATTCCTAGTTTTAAGTCAAAGTAAAATTATGATGTCCACAAAACCTAATACATTGAGAAATATTATACATTAAAATAAAAATAATAACTAATTAACTTAGCAATAAAAGGTTAAAAGTTCAACTTTGTATCAGACCCAGTCGAAAATAAATAGATATTTTGTGAACGTATCTTTAGTACGTACAAAAAACACTTAACTTGCCTGGTAATGCATATTGAGAATATGTGCTAATTTGATGTGCCCATAAATGGTGTTACTATGCTTATTGTACTCCCATTTATGAGCACATCAAATACTTAAATTTATATTTAAAATATTCAAACTACTCAGTCCTAAATTAGCACATATTTTCAATACGCATTACCAGACAAATCAAATGTTTTTAGTACGTACTAAAGATACATACAAAAAATATGTACTTTTTTCAAAAGGGGCATATTGTTTATATTTATATTAGACAACTTTCATACTTAGAAGTATGAATATTCGTCAAACAGTTATGACACATAACTACTGTACACAAACATATATTTTATACATGCAAATTCCTTACATGCATTTTCATTATTTTATACTACACTTTAATACTCTACACAAACGTATAACCAAGAACAGTTGTGTTTACGTTCGAATAAAGAGTCCGAGTTCAAAAGTGATTTTCTATAAATAAAGTGTTGTTATTTTTATTATACGAACCCGATCATAACATTTTGGGGGCTCGTCCGGGATACTAGTGTTTTTGAGTGATTATTTTATGCATCTTCAATCTGGCAAGATGCTTCCAAGAACACCACACAAGCCGGACATACCAGCACAATCCATTGATTCACGAGAAGAAGTGGATTTATTGAATCTTGAACAAACGAATCTGGAGGACACAAATGTTTTCGGACACACACAATCTTCACAAACCCCAATCCTCACTACACACACTAATGTTCCAAATCCAACACTGGTGGCTGCTATTAAGGAGATAAACAACTTGAAGATACAACTAGAAAACAAACATGCTCAACGAAAAGATTTGGAAGTCCGTTTATCTCAACGTACTGTGGAAGAAGTAAACCTTTCCGACGAGCTTCGACGACGGGATCAGGATTTTTTTCCCGAGAGACGGCTTCACGAGGACTGTGCGGAGAAAATGAAGAGACTGAAACGGTCAAACTAGGCATTACTCGCAGAACGGTCAGAGAGGACAAGGAAACAACAAGATCTCAAACGTCGATTAATTGAGCTAAGTCGTTCAAATATTTCTAACACAAATATGAACACAAATTCTGTTATAGCAACTGGCACATCCGATAGGTTAAGGTGTAATAATGTACATCCACTGGATACTAAACAATCAACACAAAGTATTAGTTAATGAGATGATTTAGATTATAATCTCAAATCGGATAATTATGATGGTACGTACAACACCACTGCGTGAGTTTTTGAATTAATTTCAATTAATTTCAAGAGCAAATAGTTTGGATAGTGCTAGGATGATGGTTGTTTTAGCTGCTTCTTTACGGGGAAAGCTAAATCTGTTTTTGATAGCTATAAAGATACTGATCCAATAGATTTTGATAAGTTAAAATCAAGTTTAGAGTTACGTTTTGGTGATACACATTTTGCACCAACGTATTATTTCCAATTTCAGAACAGGCGTTAACAACGGGGTAAAGAGTTTACAACATTAGCTGCTGATCTTATAAGATTAGCTGCTTTGATTTATCCCGATTGTCCTTTTAAAACTCGTGATAAAATCGCCTGTGTTCAATTTGTAATTGCTATTTTCGACAATTCAATTCGGAAAATTCTTCAATTAGAAAGAATTGATTCGCTTCAAATTGTTCTGACAAGAGCTATGGAAGTTAAAGTTATCGAAGATCGGGACAAGCGACTTCAACATCTAGCTAAGAGAAATAATTATACCTCTTTATCATTTCCAAAGAGTGTTAGTTCGTCATCTCAGCCGCCAGGCAGACAGAATTTTCAAGATTTTGTAAAAGGAATAGTGTTAGAATTGTGGTAAAAAAGGACATTTCAAGTCTCATTGTCATCACATCAGAGAAACTAGGTTATGTTGAACTTTCTAGAGCGAGTTTAACTGAACTTGAGAAGACTCCAACTCCCACTCTCATTGGATTGATTGCCATGTTGGAAGAATTAATAGGAACTCTAATCTACACTATATTAAAGTTGGCCTTGCTGACCGTCAATAAATACACTTACTCGATCGCAGCGGTTCTATGCGCATAGGTTATGCAAATAATACCCTTGCTTTAAGTTTAGCGACGCTAAAATCGATAACTATTGCGAAAAGTAACTTGAATACACTGCTACGACTTTAACCTAACTCTAACCAAACCACCTGTTGACATAAACACAATTGAAGTTGGCGCGGCTAGTGGGGCAGAGGTTCTTAAATTCGCCGAAATCCGTCATGACGGTCACACAATTATGCAAAATTATAGCGAAAAATTTTTATAATAAAAAAAATCAAGGAAATGGCATACCTAGCTTGGAATTTCACGCTCTATCACCCTACCATAAAAAAAGGTTCTAGTCATGAAACACCCTGTATGTAGTATATTAAATATATATGGTCATTGTACGAGTATTTCATAGAGGCAAGTGTGAACAGTTTAGTTTTTCAAGAATTTAGTATGGGTATAGTGAATAAATGTCAGTTTCTACCTTTATTGGTCTATAAAAGTATTTCTTAAAAGATGCATATACATGGTGACCATGTAGAATATGTATAGTATACATAATGAATTTGACTTAAAAAAGTTATTTTGAACAAGTATGTTGTGTAATATAAGGTCACTTTATATGAACATCAGGTCCTGCACACGAAAAGTCACTTTTTGGAGATTGAGGCTTCGCTACTAGAAAGACTTTTTTCAATTGGGTATTTAGGGTTTAAAAACGGTTAATTTGTTTAGAATTTAATTTTCTACAAAATAGCCAGAGTGCTTTTATGAAAAAACCTTTTTGTAAAAAATAGCTCAGAAAGAAATGAAAAAAAACACATTTTTAGGCCAATCCAATAGGCGTTCTCCCTGAGTATAAGACGTTTCTTCGAAACTCTTTATACGGGTCGACTGCCTAAAAAGTCGCCATTTTCTTATATAATATTACGCTTACAGACAATTTTTTACATTTTGTTATACTTTTTTACGTATCGATACATTTGTCGTTTCAGTCGTTTTTCTCTTCTTTGAAAGACCTCCTTCCACGAATCTGTGCTGGCTCGCGCGAGGCAGACAAAACACGAGCGGGTAATACCGTGAATAGCAAGTATACCTTTTGATCTGCCCTCTGACTTGACTTCATCCTGTCTGCCGAAATCAAAGTCCTTGTCGTAGAAGCTACCAGGGTCTGAGCTTCCTGAGTCGGATTCCTCGCCGGATTCCTCGGCGGAAATTCGTCTCTTCGTCCAGGATTATTCTTCAGCTTCTTGGTCCTACCGAACGGAAACTCATCAACGTTCCTCTTACCTATAGCCGAACATTCTCAAGGAAAAAGCACAAGAAAAAACAAAACACAAAAGCCCAAACGAAAAAAACACGTCCTGACTCTCGCGCACAACGAAAGAATATGAAGGGCGAGTCGAGGCGTCAGCGCGAGTAGCGCCGCGCTCTCCCCACCTTTTTCTCCTTTTAGTCTCTAAATGTTGTGACATCTAGCGGTGCAGGCGTGGAGAAAAACTAAATTATTATAAAGTTAAAATTTATAAATCTGGCTGCCAATTACCCTAGTGGAAATAAAAAATGTAATGAAGTGTAATAACATATAAGATAATGTAACAAATCGTACTATTTTGTACGTTTTTATTAAATTTCGGACCTTTTTTACGTTTTATTACAGTTTGCTATATTTTATTACATTTTGTTACATTTTATTACAATTTATTTCAAATCCATTTATCCAGGATTCCATAGGGGTCTCTTCTTTAAAATGACAAATGTATCGATACGTAAAAAAGTATAACAAAATGTAAAAAAATGTCTGTAAGCATAATATTATATAAGAAAATGGCAACTTTTTAGGCAGTCGACCCGTATAAAGAGTTTCGAAGAAACGTCTTATACTCAGGGAGAACGCCTATTGGATTTGCCCAAAAATGTGTTTTTTTTTTCATTTCTTTCTGAGCTATTTTTTACAAAAAGGTTTTTTCATAAAAGCACTCTGGCTATTTTGTAGAAAATTAAATTCTAAACAAATTAACCGTATTTAAACCCTAAATACCCTCGGACATGAGTGGGAAGTTGGCATTCCATGGAACATCTCCTGTGTGAGTGCGAGGGAGATAGAGCGTGCCATAGAGTATTGGTGAGCGGGGATTGTTGCGCGAAGAAGAGCGAATTTTTAAGGTAGAGAAAGAGAGAGAGAGAGAGAGAGAGAGAGAGAGAGAGAGAGAGAGAGAGAATAAAGGGAGAGTTTAAGCTAATTCGTGTGTTATTCCAATCAAGGATCGCAAGGAGATTCGGAAATTTTTTTACAAATTATAGTGTCGCGGATTCGGAGCCGTGAAGCGATAGCGGAAAATTCGCCTCGCAGGTTTTGCCACATTACACATTTTAAACAATTTTATTTTATTAAAAAATTTATGCAGATGAATTGTGCATTATTAGTCACGCGATTAATCGTGCGACTAATCGCGTTGAAAAAAGTTCGATAAATTAAAGCGATTATTCCCAGATTAAATCACGTGAATAATTGAGTGAGTGAAGTAAAAATAAATTTATAATAATTGAACAGCTTTTCGTAAAGTTAAATATCCCAGGCAAGAATAGTATGTATAGGCTATGTATATAGAATCTGATGTATTAAATTTTATTTCATTTGAAGAATTAGTTTTTAAGGAGCTCAGATTTTGCAACAAAAAAAAACAAGAAATAATGTAGGTTTTTTTAAATAAATCAATTAATAAATTCTATATAGTTGCAAATTATTTTAGTACTTACGTTTTATATTTGCCTTGCGGTGCGTGAGACGCGGCTACGCGCCGCGTATATGGATACTGTCACGGACGAGCTTTGGGCTCTCCGGTGGCATCTCCGATGGCCTGCATTTCCGGCGATGCGCCAGACGTATCGTCAGCGGTAGAACACCGCGGCCCGAAAGTTTCCGCGTGAAGAAGTGCAACGTTGCATTTCGGCACGTGGAATCGCTCACCGTCGACGAGTCGCGTCAACGAGCGAGCGGGCAGACCACCGGCGACTCTCCAAGCGAGCGCAGCTTGGATATTTGGGAATAATAAATACAGCGACACCGGACTTTCCTGCCTCTCTTCTCTCCTCGTGTAGACCCATTCTTCCGTCACAATACGCAACAACGAGCTATTCTGTATCGTCGCTATTTTACTTAAAATATGAGTATTTCACGTTTCTATAGGGTTATTTTGTGTTAAGTTCAGAAAAACCTTGGACAAAGACAGAAAAACCTCAAAGTTTTAAAAGGTTTCGGAAATTTTAGAAGATTTCTAAAAAAAGTGAATAATTTAAAAAAGTTTGTAAAAAATTATTGTATTTGTGAAAACACGTTTAAATTCGGTAAAAAGTTGTAAATTGTGAATATTTAAAAATGTTCAGCAGAGGCAGTTTCGCAAAAATCGGCAAATTTTTATAGAAATTCGTTGTTTAAAGTTGTGCTAGTCTTCGTGGGATATTTTGAGTTGTGCTATTTATGACGGGAAATTGAAACAGTGCTACTCTTCGTAGGGAGCGACGATATACACTTAATCGTTATCGGCGTTGCATCTTAGTAACATGGTCTCGAAGTCAAGAGTAGAAATTCAAATTTCATATTTATAATATAACACTTCTCAAAAATGGTTCTGGTTTATATTTCAGAGCTTATTTCGTATTATCTGTGATTCGACACGGTTTGTTATTTAGCTTGTTGTAAACGTTTTATATGTATATTTGGTTATTCAGGGTTATTGGGTTAATTCTCAGATTGCGGGACCCCCCAGAACCTCGAGGCCCACAAGGCCTCTATACAAAGACGTCCCTGCCGCCCCGTTCACCTGAACGGTCGCGAAGGGATCCTAAACACCTCATTGTCCGCTCGAATCTGTGGCGGTTAGCGCTGGGCAACATCAGCACCGGCGCAAACAGACGCTCCAGTCCAGGCCCGACTTCTCGTAACGAGTCTGGCCTTCATCAAGCTGAGAGCGCCACCAGGCCGACGCCACGCCGTGGCGAACAGGTACTGCGCACCTGTTCGTCATTCTGGGCTCAGCCGCCGAACATTCTAGTCGCATTTGTAATCATAAGCCTAATAGCCGTTGTAAATAAAGTTAACTTTCTCGATCCGCAAGAATTCTCTTGAAAAGTTATTTCGATCCGGCTCTACCTTCCTCTACGCACGCCAAATATAATTAGAAACCCAAGTTTCCAAAAATCTATCTGCGCGTTCGTTACCTTTGCCCATGGCGGTAGGTGTTAACCGCCGTGATAAACTAAAGGTCCTATCATTCCGGACAAATAATGATTATTTCTATTTTACGCAAGTATTCGCTCTGTGCAACTTACCTGGATGTAACAGCATGAACTCGAGAAAAAAAGTCATTTTTTATTGTAACTTTTGACCTTGGCATTCATTATGCAATAGATGAAAGAATTCTCATTCCTACAATCTGCATGTTGTTCGCATGCCTAGCTTAACTTTCGCGCAATATACTATAGCTTTCGGCTGTTTAAGACGTTGCGGTCTGAAGTTAGCCACTGGGTTTATTTTCTGGGTTTGTTTGTTGTCTGCACTACTGCTCAGCAACACTGATTGTTTGCGGCAAATATTTTGTCTACACGATTTTGGTGAACAGTACAATAAGCCGCCATTAGGCTTTTCAGTTACTCGCTAGGTCACGGAGGCTTCGCCGAGCGTGCACGGTGATGTTCGCCGGGAAAAAGTAGTCACGTCAGCAATGTGGGCCCATAAGAGTTTTATCTCCCCTACTGAAAAAAAATCAACTGATAATCAGTTGATTGTCATCTGATTTTTTTCAGTAGGGTCCTTTTCTTTCACTCTCTATTACCAAATTAGTTTCTTTTGTCGTCTGCTATTTTGTTGCGCGAAATCTGGATTTGAATTGACTATGGGACTCCCTTAAGGGGATGTCGTTCCAAAAACACTTCTTTTTCTATTAAATAAAACTTTTTGAATAAAGTTCGCAAATGAAAAATTGAATCTGTAGCGCCGTAGTGTTAAGTTTAATGAATCATTCTACCGAAAGAAAAATTCGATCGGACTTTTAGTTTTTCTAGAAGTTTGGAAATACAAACTATCCCGTAGTGAATTTGCGAAGGTTTTGCGCCGACATTCCTTTAAGGGTAAAAAAGGCGGAGGCGTGAACTAGACGAACTGGACTGACCGCTGGGCGCTGACGCACAGCGCAAGTGTGCAGACTGTGCACGCTGCGCTTGCGAATTGCGTATGATCAAGGTGCGTAATTCGTACATACATACTTGCGACAGGCGTAACAAGTTGATGGCCATACTAACCACAAAGAAGAAGAATAAGACGAAGTAAGACGACTTGTTCTTAGGGTACTTTATTATACTTTTGAGGATGGGCACTTATACTTAATGATTCTAGTATTTCTAGTTGGAAATTGTAGTCGATTGTTTTGCGCATAATGGAAGAGGATATTTTTCTGGCAGCTGAAAAAATATTATCTGATATTGAAAATATCTTCCGGAAGGATACAAATTTGTGAGCATTTAATTAATGATAGTATATTGGTTTTTAACTTACAGCAAACAAATATTTTTTATTTTAAGGTAAATAAATCTGGACCTGTTATTTATTTATTTATTTATTTGAAGACCATATACATAAGCCTTTTTAAGGCTTCCTATAGAGGCAAACATGTTGCCTGTACATAGGTATGGTACAGTAATTAACTAAATAAAACAGAAAAAAGAAAAAAAAACTTAAAAACTAAAAACTAAAACTAATATTTTCATACTATTTATTTTTGTTTCTCTTAACAAAAGTTAAACCATATCTAATTTCTTTCTTACTATTAGATTTCTTATGAAATCCTTTAATTTATTTTTAATTGTAACTTTTCTGACTGACTGACTTTTAGCTCTTGAGATCATTAGATAATAAGTTGTAGATTGTCACAGCCATGTAGTAACTGCTTTTTTTACTTATAGTTTTATTAATTTTTGGCAATGATATGTTCTTATTCTTAGTAGTTTTCGTATTTTTACTATAAATATAACTTAATTTCCTATAATGATATGTTATTGCTTCAATTTGGAACAATTGCCTAACTATTAGGGGGGAATTTTGCGTTTTAAAACGATTTCTGTTAATAATTTTTAATAATTTCTTTTGTACTCCTTGTATCAATTACATGCAATTATTATACACCCCACCCCAGGCAATTATTCCATAATTGACTAGGCCCTGGAAGAGTGCATGGTAGATCATCATTAAGGTTTTTCTATCCATTATATTTTTAATTTTTGCAAAGATGAAGATTAGATATCTTGTTCTTTTTACAATAGAATCAATGTGAATATGCCATTTCATATTATAATCAAAATGTAGCCCTAAATATTTATGGTTTTCAACCTTAGTTATTATGTTCGCACCAATTTTAATATTTATATCCTCTGGTACACTATCATAGTAGCTTCTGTAGGTTATATATACTGTTTTATTTACATTTAGCAATAGTTTATTTAACTTTAGCCATCTGGCGACTTTGCTAAGATAAACATTCATTTTGTCCTGTGCTGCAGGCCACGAATCATCACTCGAGATGATGACTGTGTCGTCAGCGTAAGACATTATGGAATCTTTTAGCATATCTATCAGTAGGTCGTTTACATATAAGATAAAAAATAAAGGACCTAATATGGTTCCTTGCAGTACCCCTATGGATACATTATTGTACTCACTTTTAAAATTATTAATCTTAACACATTGTTTCCTATCTGATAGATAGCTAGTTAAAAATTTTAAGGCACATGCTCTTATTCTATATCTTTCTAACTAATCCAATAATATTCTGTGGTCAACAGTATCAAAAGCTTTAGCTAGGTCTAGAAATGTCGTTATTATCGGTTTACTTTTGTCTAGGCTCTTGTATATAATATCCGCAAGGCAATCAAGTGCATCGGTTGCTCCTCTGCCTCTGACAAAACCAAATTTTTTTTCTGATATTATATTATGCTTTATTATAAAATTGAACAGTCTGTTATATATGATTTTCTCAAATATTTTAGCTAAATTCGAAATTAGTGATATTGGTCTATAGTTTGCAATACATGTGCTATCACCAGACTTGAAAATTGGTACTATATCAGCTCGTTTTAGTGCATCTGGCCAAATCGATTGCTGTATACTTATGTTAAAGATATGTTCCAAGGGCTCTGCCAGGAACTTAGCAATGCACTTGATTGTACTTGCATTGATATTATCAACCCCATCAGTTTTTTTTTTTTCATTTCGTTCATTATGCCATGAATTTCACCGATATTGGTTGGCTGTATAAATATTGACTCGCTATTCCTTGCTGGCAGTTTTAGCTGATCATCACTATTATTATCGATTTGATTACTTAAATCTATTCCAATTCTACTGAAATTTTTTGGTTATTCACTACTATACAATCAGGCGATTTCATTTGTTTGCTACTTTTGCCCACTTTACTGTTTATGGTGTTTCATAGCTGTCTTGGATTATCACCAATTCTTCTTATTTCGTTATTTTCAAATTTGTATTTTGCATCTTTTATTATTTTATTCAAGATTTTTTCATAGTTTTTATATTCACCTTTTAAAGTTGTATTTGTAGGATTTTTTTTCCAAATATGATATAGGTTTTCTTTAGTGTTACATGATACTAATATTGCTTTAGTTATCCATTTTTTTCGGGGTAATTTATTATTATTTTTTGTTCTTTTGTTACAAGTGGCTTTTTCAACACAGCTATGTATCATTTTTATTAGTTGTTCTAATGCAAGATTTGGGTCCTGTGATTTCAAACATGAATTCCATTCTACTTTCTTTGCATATTCTTTTAACTTTCTATAATTAATATAATTTTCTGTCTTATCTTTCTCAATCTATATTTTAAGCTGATCAATACTTATTATTAGCGGATAGTGATCATTAAAGGGAGTACATAGTTTAAATGACACAATATTAACATTTCTAGTCTTTGCAAAACAATTATCGATACAAGAACCTGATTCACTATCTAGAGAAGGTCTTGTTACTCCTCTATAGTATGGAATATATTCCTTTTCAAGAAAATTATTTAAAAATTCCTGACTTATTGAAATTGCACCTACATTATTATTTTGTACATTATTTTTTATTATATCTATATTGAAATCACCTATTATAGAGTGGTTTATAGTTCTCGCGTTTTTTGATATACATTTTTTTACACTGTTTAGAAATTCTGTTTTAGGAACATCATGACACCTGTATATAGCAGAAACTTTAAAAGCTTCACCTGATTGAAACTTCGGATCCGAGCTAACCGCACTCAGACTATCAATTACTTCTACTTTAGTTTTTTCATATATATTATTTTTATATATACAAGGACACCATTGGCCCTGTTTATTTTACTTTCATTGTAACTGTTAATGATCTATTATTTATTTTTCACTAATATTTATTTCTTTTTAAATTTTTATTCCCTGCCAACAGTTATAGATTCGAACGGATTAAGAAATTAAAATGGATTAATTTAATTTATTTTGATCAGCATTTGTGCTCAATTTTAATATTATAATCTGTTGTAATTTTCAACTAGTAGTAGGGTTACTCTACTATTGTCGTTATGGTCCACTGTAGTTTATAATGCAAAGTATCTATATATAAATTCAAAGTTATATAAAATTTATATAAAATTTTTACTTGCTAATAGTATATTTATGCCGGGTGGAAGGTAAAAGTGTCGCTTATCATTTCATCTTTCCAGAGCAATATGCTACTTTTTGCAACATTTTCGATAAAAGCACATTTGATTTTTGGCACCAGAAGAGAATGAGAAACTTTTACCCAAGATGTTGCAAAAAAAAAAATGATTTATCATGGATGTATTTTTCTTCAAACTAAGATTACTATATTGTTTTCTGTCTTTTATAATTATTTATTGAGTTTGCATCAGAATAATTGCACCCTTAGACTGAAATCTCTCGTGAAAGGTACCTATGATAATTTTGTGCCAAAGTGTGCCTAAGTGTGCCATAGTGTGCCATAATGTTCCAAAGTATTCAAATTTGGAAATTGACTACTCATACCTTGGCATACTTTGGCACACTTTGACACATATGGGTTTTTCGGGAATTGAGGATTAGAACATTTTTGATCGAAATCCGGAAAACTTGGATTCCCGGCGGATTTCTCTGTTAAGGTATATTTTTCCAACATTTACGGTGGACAGAGGCTTTAAGGCAATAACGGGTAATAGTTAATTAATATTGTAAAAGTACGAAGTATTTAAAGCTACTTGAAATAGATGAGTCGAAATTTTTGTATTAACTATAACGAGAACCCGCGGCTCAGTGGTAAACCTCCAGCTTGCCAACCTAAAGGATCCGGGTTCAATTCTTACCAACGCTAGAATTTTTTTTTTTTATCAAATTATTTATTGTTATGTACTACTGGAACAATACATACGATATAACGTACGATATAACGGCATCGAGCAGTGGCAATGTTTTGGCGCGCGATCGGCGGAATATACTTCACTGTGCCGAAGTGTGCCAAAGTATGCCATGCCGTGCCATATTGTGCCATACTGTGCCATACGGTGTCAAAAAAGACATGTTCGTTTCCGAAAAACCCATGTGTGCCAAAGTGTGCCAAAGTGTGCGAAGGTATGACATAAGTGCAGCAAATTTCCGAATTTGAACACTTTGGCACAGTATGGCACACTTTGGCACACTTTGGCACACTTTAGCATACTTTGACACACTTTGGCACACCTAATTATTTCCACTATGGTATGTCACAAAGCTAACAGCAATGGGGACTAACAAATTTAGGCGTAAAAGATATGGATCTTGATAAAATGAATTTGCCAAGATGTTTCTTGTATCTACATAAGCCTTTAAAACGTCAGGGTACCTGTATCAAGAAATCAATGTTTCAAATTTATGCAATTCAACACGGGCTTTAATAGAAAATTAGAAATTGTTGAAAAAAAAACACAATGCAAGATTAATATTTGATGACAAATAAATAAATAAACAAATGAGAGTACCTGAAAAATATCACTGATGCATCTCTAACTTGTAAAAAAAATCATTGAAAGTCAAAAACGCACATTTAACTTAAGAGAATTAATTTTTTTAAGGGAATGCTGTAGATAAAGTCACATTGCAATAACACCAGCTTAAATTGTACTTTTTTTTATTTGCTCAAAATACATTTTATAGCACTGTGTGCTTCAAATTCACTCATACCACACCCCTGCTAAAAATAGTCAATAGGGATCGATCGGGATCGATTAAATTATCAATAGATTCTCATTCTGAATACCATTTTTTGTACAAGGACTCGATTAAAATCGATTAGAATCAACTGGAGTCAGTAGATTTTTATACGGAAAACAACAATTGAAGTAGATAGTTAATACCAAACGTTGGTTTCTATTAACTTTACTAGCCCTTTTTTGTATAGAATTTTATCGATTCCTATTGATTCCTATTGATTCTATCTATTTTAATCAATTTCTTATGCAATAAATGGGATTCAGATATAGCTTAGAATTCAATTAATAATTTAATTGATCTCTATAGACTATTTTTAATAGGGACTTTTCCATTGCATAATTCTACTAGATAACATGCGTATATTTCACCCTGGTAAAGTACTATGTGTACTTTTAAACACAATAATTTACTTAAAAATGGCAATGGAATATGATTATATTATAGTAATGTTAGATAAAAATATTTATAAAGTAACGAGGATACGTAAGGTACTGGTATAAACCAATAAATCTAAATTTTAAGGTTAAGTTTCTGTATTACAAGATATCAGATTTTATTGTAATGTTTTTTGGAAATGAGGAACGGTGGTGGCAAATGACGAACTCTTGGTGTGTGTCGTAATTGGGTTTATTCAATCTTGCGTGTAGTCGAGTGTGGGTAGCTTAGAGTGCGTGCGACTGACATTTTACCCTCCGACATCGACCGTCGGAGGTTTCGTGAGCTCCGCCTCCTATACCGACCAACCGGTCGGATCGGCAAGGGCAGAGCGTGCGCAGCCCTGGCAGTGCGTCAGCAGCGGGGTCGGCTGGCCCAAGCGGCCAGCTGTTTGTTGTTTTATTACGCCGGTAATCCTTGAGCATCGGCGCGCATCCGTGACTATATCAGTTATACTACGCCAGGAAAAAAACCCGGGTGCAATCTAGGGTAGGTCGTAAGTGTCGAGATGCGGGCGGCTGCAATAAAACTTTCGAGCGCGTCTCGAACGCTTTATTGCCTCCTCGACGCGAAAGACGAATCCGCATTAAATTAGTGTTAATCCGGGTCGCGCTGTTCGAGGCACGGTCGCCTGGGTCTGCGTGTGCGTGGACGCGCGCACGTGTGTGTGTGTGTCGAGTGTGCTGGCAAAGGTGTGTGCCGCGGCTGCCACAGTTTTATAATCTTCCGAACACTTTAATAAAAAATTCTGACATTATTAGGAATAATCTTAAAAATACTAAAATTGAAAATCTGGCTTTTAATCATTGAAGTGAGATTTACTAGATATGTTATAAATATTGTTCTACTCAAGTTTATTAAATTAAAATTTTATATGAAAGTTTATTTTATTAAAAAATACAATACAAAAACTCTGAAGAAAGTGTTTAAACTTATCTTTACTTAATGTTAATAAATAACAATACTTTTTGAATTCAAATAACAGGTGTAGAAAAAAAAAGTTTTGTACAATCAAAAATAACGATATGTGTCAAATTACCATACTATTATAGACACCTGTACCGTCATTTTAACTTTTTTTTGGCAAATAACACTTGTATCCAAATGTACTATTGCAGTAAAGAAACCTGAATTGATAATAGTTTATTATTATGCAAAAATTAATATCCATATTGTGAATTTTCAAATAGCAAATACAAGACAAAGCTTGACACAAATCACGTTGCTAACGATACAAACCAATGCAACATCCTTAAGAAAACAATAAGCATATTCATAGACTATATCTACTTTATCCTATCAGGCCTACATTATCAGCAGTGCATCAAGTGTATTGAGAACGTGACAATACAACAGAGACACATAACCCATCTACAGACAACACAAGGAAAGAGCCTTTACTTAATAAAATGGATACTTTTGATTATTTAGATATAGTTCAAAAGGATTCAATACAGAAAGAAAAAACACACAGTGGTATTGGCGATCTAAACAAGGCAAATAGCATCAAAAATGATATAATTATGCACCTAAAAGTAAGAAGCATAAATGCAAATTTTGACAAGGTAAAAATATTTTTTAAAAGTTTGATCGTTAAGCCGTCTTTTGTTGTTCTTTCTAAAACATTTGACCCTACTGAAAAAAGCAGATCACAATCAGCAGATTATTAGCTGATAATCAGCTGATAATCTGCTGATAATCGTGTTAAAACGTCAGCTGATTATCAGGTGATATCAGCTTAATATTTTTTTATTTAAGCTGATAGTTACAAATATGCGTTGATATGAAATAAAATGCTAATGATAATCAGCTGATTATCAGCAGATAATTATTGTTACGTGGCGACTTTCCCGATCTATATTTGAAATAATAATTTCAAGTGTAGAATCGAGAAAGTTCTACACGTATAAAGGTACAGCGAAACTCAAGGCCACAAAAGTATCAAGTGGCTAAGAATCTTGCTAACCTAAACAACTTCCCCGCCAACGGCTAGAAGCGCACGTGCGGAGCTACGTTGCAGTTTCAGCGCGCAACTAGTTGCCGGGCCCCGTAAGGCCTAATGAGTGCAACAAGCATCGACAATGTAACGCAGCTAAGGGGAAGTAAGCTGGCGGCAGTGTGGGAGGTCGGGAACCTCTTCCGAGCGCTCTCGAACCACGCTACTCTCTCACTCCGTGATCGGGCAGAGAAGCCGGCGGACCTGTAGATTCTATAGTTTTGATCAGATCTTATTATTCAGAGATTCAGATTCGTTTTTGTTCAGATTTTATTACTCAGAGATTCAGATTTGTTTCAACTAGTTTCCAATTCACAGTTTCAAATTAATTATTCGGAGACAATAGTATTTATTATTCAGATTTCAAACGAGGTTGTTCAGTAAGAATTGTAGACAGTTTAACAAAGGAAAAATACAGATACAATTGGACCATATAGTTTATCTAACAAATATATTTCATCCCAAAATCACTTATCCTTAAAAATCCCAAGATACCAGAAGGAAGGAAGGTTTAGAAGTGAGAGTTTTCCTATTCAATCAAGCAGAAAAATCACAAGGTAAGATTCATAAGTATTAATTTGGACCATTATCGAAGGAAAGGAAAAGATATTTACAGGCAAGAAGACGAATCGTGACCAGATTCCACCTTGGATACCTGTACAGGTGTCGGATAGACAGACTTAAACACAAAAGGAGAAACTCTTCAAGTTTCTACCTTAACAATTATCAAAAATTTTTTAATTTTTGGTATATCTTTTCGAAGTTGTTTTAAATTAATAAAATTTATAAAATTCACATAATTCGGGCCAATACAGTTTTAACATCCAGGTGATAACACCAAAACACTGGCTGTTAGCTACAAAATTTTTATTTTTCAATAATTTGATTTAAACGAAAATGTTTATAAATATAAATTTTTGCAAAGACAAAGATTAGATATCTTATTCTTTTTACAATCGTAGCCCTAAATATTTATGGTTTTCAACCCTAATTATTATGTTCCCACCAATATTAATATTTATATCCTATGGTACACTATCATAGTAGCTTCCGTAGGTTATATATACTGTTTTATTTACATTTAGCGATAATTTATTTAACTTTAGCCATGTGGCGACTTTGCTAAGATAAACATTCATTTTGCCCTGTCCTGCAGGGGGGTTGTTCTCCCATGGTATGTGGTATACGCGTGTATCGTATACCACTCATATAACCGCTGCCACTTCATTGTAGAGCCAACGACCCAACGTATGCAGGACGGTTAGTACCTACAAGTTTGTTATGAAGAATAAATAGTAATCGCAATAACCATTTGATAGGTTAGATATTTGTTGTGAACGTGATTGACGAGTGAATGCAAGTTTGTCATTATTTATTTTAGTGTTAAGTATAAATATTTTATTGGAATTGAAAAATCGAGTGTGTAAGCTTACTACTACATAGGATGAACATGGCTTTGCTTCTTTTATTTAATGATAATGAATCTGATGAACAAGAACGACGTAGAAAAACAGCAGCGTATAAATGGATCAATTTAGAAAGGAAAGTTTTAAGGGTTCGCTCAAATCCTTTCCTTATTGAAGAAGAGCAATTCAGAAAACTTTTCTGGTAAGAATCAATTATGATTAATTTACTATTATAAAGCTAGTAGATCCAATGTTATCACTGTTATATGACATAAATTTAGTTTAACTCTACACAGGCTCTAGAGTACTGATGAGTAGTATATAATTTTGTGAAAGTGACAAGGGCAACTTGATTTGTATATTTGCTGTCTTTGTTACTTATACAGAGTTAGTTAACAGCTATAATTATACCAGACTTCATGTAGAAGCGTCCTTTTTTATTACAATAATATTGTTTGTCATATTTATTTGAAATATAATCTTTTTATTTTCTGCAGAAGGACACCTGTTTTGGCTATATAGATCTCATTGAACTATTAAGAGATCGTATCAACATGCAAGGCGTATCATATATCCCTGTGCACTTGCAAGTACTCGCTATTTTACAGTTCTTTGCCGAAGGTGGTTATCAGAAAGGCATAAGTCAGAACTATCGACATCCTCTTGGAAGATCAACATTTAGTCGTATCTTACATAGAGTAGTGATTGCTTTGTCATTGATGACTTATGAGTGGATCACATTTCCTGAAACTAGGGAAGAAAGACAACAAGTTAGCAATGGGTGAGATATTTCAAAATACTAACATACATTTCAAGTTTTGGATAAATATTTTATATATTTTTAACATCTTATCAATTATTATCAGATTCAAGCAAAATAATAGGATTCCAAATATTCTTGGTTTAATTGATTGATTTGTGGTCAAATTTGTTCGACCAGCAAACAACGAAGAAGCCTTTTATCACCATAAACATTCACATTCTATGAACATTCAAGTAGTCAGTTTTATCTATTAAACACAAGTATTTGTATAATATATGTTGATATGTATAATAAAAATTAAAATAACTTTTTAGGTTTGCGATGGGAATCATGTGGTACGAAATCTCAGGATATGTCCAGGATCAAACAATGACAGGCATATTTAGCGATACAGCAATATAATAAGAGAAAAGTTGCAAAGTATACGAGAAGATCCACAAATTCTTCAAGAAGAAGGTCGTTACTATTTTCTTGGTGAGATACTTTAATTTAATAAATTATTTTTTCAATTTTTCTTCTAAAAAACCTCTTTTTAATGTAAATTTGAATATTTTAGGTGACAGTGGTTACACACCGAGCCCTATCATCTTGACACCAATCCAGAATGCCCCAGCGGGTTCAGCCGAAGCTTTGTATACCACAGAACACGTAAAAACTCGCTGTAAAGTTGAACAAACATTTGGAATCTTATCAAATGTTTGGCTAGCTAACAGTAGAAGACGTGTACTACCATATAAGCCAAAGAAAGTGGCATTAATTATTCAAGCTGCAGTTGTTCTTCACAATTTCAAAAGATTAAATGGGTAAGAAATTTATAATAAATCTATGTAATAACAAATAGTATTTTTTAATCAGTAAATTTTTATTTTTCAGTGTACGTCCAATGCGTAATCATGGAAATAACAATGGCAGGCTTGTGCTTGGAATGAGAAGAAGGAGATTTCGAAGCTGGTATCCTTGAAAGGCAGCGATTAGTTCATCGTTTTTATACACATGCTTAAAAGTTATTTATCTGTTCTTATTTTGTAAAATTTGTATAATATTGATCAAGTTTAAAACCATATGTAAATAATGTATGAATTAGATATAGTTAATACTATACAGTTTATACTTAAATAAAATTAAATAAAAAATGAAATTTGCTAGTAAATAATTCAATGTTTATTATAAATAATAAATAACCCACGAATTACACAGACTATCAATCCACTGCGTAAGTCTTTTCTACGTTGCTGTGATTTCGAGATATATGTGTGTGTGTATGTGTGTTTTGAGAGGAGCGTAGGGAGCGCTCGACTTCGAGTAAATCTGAGAATTCGGAGCACTGCTTTGAAGAGCGCATGCGCGCTGTAACTGCGCGTGACCGCATCATCATAAGTGGCCTTTGAGACGGTTACAGACTTCGGAAAGGATACAAGATACTACGCATTAGTATTTATATTGCTCTCTAATTAAAATGCCACCAAAAAAGTGAGTGTTTTAAAATTATTAATCTTATTGCTATACAATCTATCTGTACATTATTTATACTTAACCTTACTTTCATCTATGACTGAAATACATATTTATAACATACTGTTTAATAGCATAACATAAAAAGGGTTTCTCATTAATGTTTCTTTTTTGTACATAGGACCAAGAATGGCATCAATTCTATTCATCGCGTTAACAGCACTCAACTAGAAATGCTTGTTTGTTATATGGAGACGAATACACTATTTGCAAGAAACCAAATAACTGCATTAGGAGGTCGTGGTCAAGAAAAGTATAAATCAATGTGGGAGATATTAGTGGTGGTAATAAACTCAATAGAAATGGAGATGCTAAAAAAACTTCAACCGGGTGGGAAACCGTAAGTGCATTTTATACTATCTTTAGTTCAGGATTTGAAACTACAGCAACTTTTTAATTTTCAATATTTTAACACGGTATTTATTTTTAGTATTGGAAAAATTTGAGGCTTTCTACAAAAAAACATAAAGCTGATTACGACCATTCAACAATGAAAACTGGAAATGATAAAATTCTTCAGCTATCAGATATTGATGAACCTATTTCACATATATTTGGCCATTACACTGCAGGATTAACTGTGATACCAGAACTTGGAGTAAAAATAGAGAAAAATATAAGAGGTTTGCCAAAATGTTTCAAGAAATAAATTTTACATGTGTATATATTGTCACAAAGCGTGTTACAATATGTTTATTACAAATGTATTGTATATTTTACAGGTAACAGACCTATATCAGTAGAAACTAATAGAGAAGTATCATCGATTAATATTCTGCAGAGTTTAAAAAGATAAAGATTACAAAAATTTGATGTTTTTCGACAAACAATTATCATCTCTTTAAGGAGGTTGGCTCGAACGATACAAGAAAATATAATGCAAGTTGTTATAATCTATAAATTGACTTCTCGGTACTGACCTAAATTCACTTAAATATTTACTGATAAAATTTATGTACAAATTGATGTTTTAAAAATTATATTTACTTCCACAAAAACAATTTTGCTCTACTATAAATTAGAATTTTAATTTTAATGTTTTAAACTCACGACAAGAGATATATAGATCATAAAGGTCACGTATAAGTAGACTCAAAAACTACACTGCAAAAAATTTATTTATTTTTTCAAAAAAGTCGTTATTTTTAAATTTAAAAATTAGCGCTATAATCCTAAGTGAAACCACTATATATGGTTCCGATTTTCGCCGCTCTATGAGGTTTTCCGCGCATTATGGGGCGCTAGTTGCGGCTCAAGCTATTTACCTCCTTTTCCTTCTTTTCGGCAAGTAGATAGGCTATAGGCATACCAAAACATAGGCATACTAAAACACCCCCTCTCCTCTCAGAGTGTTTTGGTACCCGATGGAAGAGTAGGGATCCCCTCTCTCTCGCCAAGATACTAAAACACCCTCTCTCCTCTCAGAGTGTTTTAGTACCCGATGAGAGAGTGGGGATAATTTTCCTCTCTCTCTATTATGTTTTGGAATGCCTATAACGTTCTCTACTTTTTTTTAATTTTTTTTTATTTTTTATTTTATTTTACAGTTTATGCTGATAGAACAATTTTATGAGTTTGACGTTGTGCAATGCACAGGTCGTCTTATAGCTTGGATTATGATTTGTGCATACTGTGACGCACTTAAAAGATGGTTTTGACGGATAGCCATACTGTTCAATATTGTGAACAGGAAGTTTGAATCGTTGAAGCCATTTCTGTTTTAATGCACCCATTACAAACATTTTTGATGCATCATGTAAAGCGTCACGAAGCAAGTTTCCGATTTGAGAGTAGTCATGTCCATCCGTTTTCCACCTGATGCCATGATAATTATGTTTGAGCCATTTGTTTTCCCTTTGCATTTTGTCTGAGAGTTTTTTCCATGAGAAGGGATTTCTGAATGTTAGAACAATAGGATCTGCACTATTTTCCTCGAGAGGTATGATTGCTAATTCCTTTAGAATATAATCTTCTTCGGTTTGCTTGAAACCAGTCATGTCTACTGCATATTCCATTTTCCGGTGCAGCCTAGACGAGCTTCTTGACATTTCCACTGATAGGATTGTACTGAACGATGCGATCGTGTAAGATTAGGCAGTATGCTGAAGTGTTAGCAGGAAAATCTTTTTTAGCCTCAAACTCCAGACGTACATCGACAGGAGCGCTCTTGAGAGATTCGTTTTGTCGTGAACAGTCAATAACTATGAGTGGTTCATTCTTGATGAACATAGGCTTTGTCAGCAATGGCTGCGGATCTCTTCCATAGTATGATTTTTGAAAATTAGCATACATATCATAGAGAATTGCATACTGATTGTTATATATGTCGAGATTCATATTGTTGTATGGATAATATTGTGAATTTAAGAAAAGTTTCACATTACTTATCTCACAATGATCAAATCTACTGGCATTTGCAGTTCTTGCAGCTTTTCTCTTTGTTTGTAGTCCGAGAATTACGAAACGAGGTTTCTCCAATTGATTTGAAGTTTTCACTGTCCAGACGTGTTTATTCGTGCTTGGAAGAAGAGGATATTCAAATATCTCCCAAGAACGAAAACACATAGAGATGGGGTTATCCTTACCAATGAAATTCAATAGCTGGATTTTTTGTTTATCTGATGCAATAACATATGGCATTAACCATTCTATCTTTGTTATTTTTACTTCACAATCTTCATAAGTAGTTACGCCAGATGATGTAGTTCCATTCTGGATTATTGCATTTAAGTCGCTTCTCGATCTTGTAAGTATGAGCTCATGCTTCATATTAACTATAATTTTTTTATAGTCTTCTGCAAAGCCCAAGATCATACTCAGCGGAATCGCTACATCAAAGTTTCCCTTTTCATCGACAAACGTTTTGGTATCTTCTTCATCACCAAGCCAGCCTGCGTTTTCTAGCATGTTATTCTGATTCGAGTTAAATGAAGTCCATCCTTTCATAACACTGCTCAGACCGACATTTTTACTTTTATCTATCTCCACAGCATTAATCTCATAACGAATTTCATCAAACAGATGACAAATGCCATTGTTCACGAATTTAGTTTTAGTTGGTGCTGTTAAACCATCTTTTAGTTTTAATTTTCCACATACATGGATAGAACTACGCGATGGTAAGAGGCATAGATCTTGATGTTGTATAGAAATACGAATTTCATCACTATTATCAAAGCTTAATGATGAGTATGGTTGATGCGCGTGTACCTCGTAATGAGCAATAGACTCATCGAAGACGACACCTGATTGAATGCTTAGAATTTCGTCCATTTTTCTGGAAGCAGCAAAGAATTATACACGTGAATTTTTTCCACGAACTTTTAGTCCTAGGCTTTTCAGAAACTGAATGCTCTTCCGTGTTAACGGTTTGAGTTTCTTTGGTCGACTGATGACTGGTTGACATGATGGCTGACTTATATATGTTCCAGAATTGTAAACGATACCCATTATACAGATTTGATGTGAAGTCTAATAGTAATTTCCTCTCCTCGAAAATTCACCAAATTTCCGTCCTGATCTACAATTCGAATTTGCAGATGATCTATGCACTTGACACTGAGTGGTAGATATATCACATGAGACGGAACTTCTAAGATTTTATATCCTGGAGGCACTCTGGGAAAGAACTCATGGATTGTATGAACTTTCTTATTATTGATGTAAGCACCTGCAGTAATGTTGCACTCCACTCTGAGTGCATTGATTCTCAATATTTTCACAGGTAAATCAGAGCTGTGTTGAATGTTCTCTTTGAGAATGCGAGGAGCGAAGCCAAGGAGACGGCCTATTGAATCGCGAGGTTTGAGATCTATCTGATGACTGCAGAGAATTTCACTTCTGAGAGTATTGTTGTTAGCTTTCAAAGAAAATTCAATTCCTTTGGATTTCAAAGTTTCTTGCAAAAATTGATTTATAGCATCAATTTCATAGCTGCCCGTAGGGATAGTGATAATATTATTTTTGCTCAAATGAAGTTTATTATTTGAATGGTCAACATTAGGAATAGAGTTGAATGTTAAAAGTTCAACTAATCCCAAGACAAAATTTTTATGCTGTGGTAGTTCAATCGAAGGAAAATATTGCGCTTCTAAGACAGATGAGTTTCCTGAGAGACTCAGAGTGAAGCTATCTTCCATGACTGATCGGATGCTAATGAATCTATTCGTCTGCGAACATCTCTTTTATAGTCTCCCAGCTAAGAAGTAGAGACAAAGATGACCACATATAAATGAGTCAAAATTTTATATCTTTTGTAATTGTATTTCACTTCCTTCACGTTAAAATACATCATGAGATCCTTGGGAGGTTTGAGATCACCAAAACTATCGAAATAAAGTACTTCAGGACCACATTTGCGATAGCAAACCCAGTGAGTGCCTCTATTTTGAAAATCGTCCAAGTTTACCACAGCTGTTTCATTACGCCATGGACCATCAGGTGGTAGATTATTTCTCATGAAAACACCACGGAAATCTGAAATTTTCATCATATGAGCATATTTTTTTAGATCGTAGTCAGTCAGTGCACGATTTTTCAAAGTTAAATCGAAGTTTTTTTTTTCTATTGACTCGATGACCACGACCGATATGAGGTTTCATAAATAATCCCATTCCACTTTTATAGGGCTTAAGATGAAGACCTTTGCCTAAAGCAATAGCTTCTATGGTCTCGTTATGCCTCTTACTTTCTTCTTTCATAATTTTTCTGCGCAGCTTTAGCATCATTAACTGCTTTAGCTATTCCAGCACCACCTCCTGCTAGAGCACCGGTGGCACTTAGTCCTGCGAACAATGGAATGAGAAAAGGAAGAACTCCACCAATTTTTGATGGAAGCGGCAAAACACATGGAATGATAACTTTTTTCTTTCCACCTACACTTTTAACAGCTTGACGTGCACCCTTCAAGGCTGATTGAATAACCTTGCGAGAACTTTTACTTGTTGACATTGATTTTTTAGCTGCAGTCACTAACTTATTAAATTTCAGTCCCATTCCAGTTTTTCCTTTTAATTTCATAGCATTGCTAACAGCAAAAGTAAAAGCTTTTTCACCAAGACTAGCATCCTTAGCTCTAACACGTTGCATAGCTTCCTCAGCAAGCATTTTGTCAGCAGCTTTACGATCTCCGTTTTTATCTGAGTAAGCTATATCATGTTTTTTACATACCTGATCAAGCGGATTAATGCCAGGATCTCCTCTTTTCATTCGCTTTTTCAATTTGGTTCCGGGAAAACAGTATTGATATCCAGGAAGATGCATTTCAACAGGTAAGTTATTGATAACTTTATCAAGCAATCCATAGTCTTTCGGCTGTTTCTGAGATTTATGTATGATCATCTCTCTTCGAGCGTTGATTCACAACTGACGTTCATGGTATAAAACGAGCGTTTATATTTCGAGAGCTCAATGTTATATTTGACTCTGTTGAGTGAACATGGATTTTACCGAGCAGAACGTCAAACTCCCCGTGACAAATTTCGATTTTGGAAAAGAGAAGAGAAAAAAGCGTCATGGGGAATTACTACCAGATAGTATACGAGCAGTTTTCTGTGGGCCATCAAACTGTGGAAAAACAAATAGTTTATTGGCTTTAATTACACACCCCAATGGTCTTCGGTTTGAGAATTTGTATGTATACTCTAAATCCTTGAATCAGCCAATTTCTCAAAAATGTCCTGGATCCGATTGAAGGAGTATCATATCTTCCGTTCAGTGAGCATGAATCTGTAGTATCTTCAGATGAAGCCCTTCCAAATTCAATAATGATTTTTGATGATGTGGCATGTGAGAAGCAGGATAACGTTAGAGCATTCTTCTGTATGGGGAGACATAAGAGTGTAGATAGTTTCTATCTATGTCAATCTTATGCTCATATAGGAAAACATCTCATTAGAGATAATGTCAATTTGTTAGTAATTTATCGACAAGATGATGTAAATCTTAAACATATCTATGAAGATCATGTGAATACCGATTTAACTTTTAACGAATTTCGGAATCTTTGTTCTGAATGTTGGAAGAATGATAGATATGGATTCATCGTTATTGACAAAGATAGACCGATGAATGAGGGTAGATATAGAAAAGGATTTGACTGTTTTGCAATAAAAAAGGAATTATGAGTCTCGAACTTGCAGTTCAGTTGTAGACATCGCCACGTAAGCATGTCAGACTTCACGAAAGAGAAGAATGTTCTTAGCGAGCTCTTGCGAGCTCGTGAGGCTATTAAGAAAAAATACACTTTATTAAAACAGGAGAAAGATGACTTTGAAAAAGTCATCGGTGATACTCTAAAACCAGTCATCACACCACTTGAGAAACTTGTTGAGATGAAAAGTGAAAGCCCACTGCAGCAACCATTTAATCATATTTTGGATAAAAACAGCAGCAGTAAGAAAATGAAAAAACGAATGGGAATTGATCAATCGAGTTTAATGGATTATACTGTTTATGATGATGATGATGATGATGATGATGATGTTTTTGACACAATAACCAATTCTACATTTAAATCCGCTAGTGGAAAAAATGAATCAGCTGAAGACTTTTTATCATTGTTAGATAAAAGCCGTAGAACGATTGATAATATATATGGAGTGCGAAAGGTTGATAAAGTGTATATGATTGGTGATTCAGAAATTGAATTTGATGATAAATATGTCAAAGTCAGAAATGAAAGTTATCCTAAAACGAATGGACTAATGGAATTGCTATTTAAAAAATATCCGGATGATCTTCTTCTGAGCTCATCAGACCGTGCAAATTATCGCAAGATTTTGGAAGCAACAAATGCTCATCGGAAAAAATTCAGCAAAGATGAATCTATACGAATGTCGAGAAGTAATAAATATAAGAATGTTTTAGCACCAATGTTCCGCAGCACTCCACGTAAAAAGAACGTAAACAGCAGCGGAGGAGGACTTATACCTAAATATAAAATAGCTAAGAAAAATTCTTCCATTGATCTCGTCTACTGGGATGAT
>QLSS01000173.1:62864-104082 GCA_024372645.1 Trichomalopsis sarcophagae | reverse complement strand
TGTTGTTGTTGTTGTTGTTGTTGTTGTTGTTGTTGCTGCTGCTGTTGCTGCTGCTGTTGTTGCTGCTGCTGTTGCTGCTGTTGCTGCTGCTGTTGTTGCTGCTGTTGCTGTTGCTGCTGTTGTTGCTGCTGCTGTTGCTGCTGTTGCTGCTGTTGTTGCTGCTGCTGTTGATGATGTTGCTGCTGATGTTGTTGAGTGCTGCTTTTGACAGCACTCATAGCACTACTTTTGGCAGCACTCATAGCGCTTGCATTTTTGCCGACACTGGTGGTCTTCAATTGTAGGAAGCTGCGTCTCAGTGCTGGTCTTGCTACTTCTGAAAAAATAAAACAAAAGAAAAAATTAAATAAATTTATTGTAAAAAATAAATAAAATATTAATTAAGATTTAAGCAATTTTTTTTACCTGAGGAGTCCATTGTTGATGATCCCGGGTTTGGTGTCGTCTCTCTCTCTTTCTTACTCTCTGCCACCTTCCTCTTTTGCTCATTTCCCATTTGTTCTGTAAAAGAAAGAATAAAATTATTATTATTTTTTAAAAAACATAAGGTGATATAAATTTATTATAAATTAAATATTTACCTGTTGCTTTCCTCTTCTCAATCTTGGGAATCGGTCCAAGATCGCCTATGCTTTTGCGATTTTGGACCGATATGCACGACGCACAACTCGAAGATGTTCCGCTTGAACTGGAACTCGAACTAGAGCTCGAACTTGAACTCGAACTCGAGCTCGAGCTCGAGCGCGACCGTCTTCTTCGGGTCGCCGAAGATTGCCGAGGCTGCTCAGCCGTTGGTGATTGCCGAGGCTGCTCAGCCGTTGGTGATTGCCGAGGCTGCTCAGCCGTTGGTGATCGCCGAGGCTGCTCAGCCGTCGGTGATCGCCGGGGCTGCTCAGCCGTCGGTGATCGTCGAGGCTGCTCAGCTGTCGATCGCCGCGGCGGGTCAGCTGCCGGCGACCGCCGCGGCGGATCAGCCACAGAGGATCGTCGAGGCAGGTCAGCTGCCGGCGACCGCCGCGTCAGATCAGCCACCGAGGATCGTCGAGGTGGGTCAGCAGCCGGCGATCGCCGCGATGGGTCAGCCACCGAGGATCGTCGAGGAGGGTCAGCTGTCGGCGATCGTCGCGGCGCCAATTGTTGCAAAGCAGCATTTGGTGGTTGTGGCACTGAAACATTAAAAAAAAAATTCAAATAAATTAATTAAAAACTTTAAAAATTCGTGACTTTAAAGTGGATTAATAAGAAAATTGACTTACATGTTTCAACTACGTCTATTGCCCAGGACACGTAGTCTAGCATCGTCAGGAGAGTCGGTGCGTTGGAGATCAGCCAACGTATACGCTCCTGAGCATCCCGTAGACTGCGACGGCTCCGAGAAGGCTGCATTGGTGAACTTTTCTTCGAAGACATTTTCTTGACAGCTTGCAAGAAAACCTGGGACTGACTCTGGTGTATCTTGAGGGGTTATTTATACTCGAAGACCGGAGCACACTTTTCATTATTTTGCCGAAAATCCACTGATTTGCTGAGCTTCTTTTCCCACTACTTTCCTGAAAAGTCCTCTAATTGGAAAAAAATATCCCTCCCTTAATTTCAAAAACACCTCCCTTGACCATGCTCCTCCCCGTCAAAAAAGAAATTCATTTGACTTCGAGAGATAATCTATGGGCACTTTTGCATACCTTTTCCAAAAAATGATTGATTTTCACCGTGGGTAGCGAAACAAAAAGAAAGGTCTTGCCGGTGGGCGTAGTTTCTAGATTCCTGCGACCCTCTTCGGTCACTTGTCAAAAAGCTAAAAGCCTTTACAAAGTCCACTGCTAGCGAAACGAAAAGAAAATGGGAGGAGCATCTTCATAAAACTTATCGGTGTCTCTGCATCTTTTTGTGGGATTTTCTGCAGGCCTCTAGGAAACTCTTCAAAGTCAGTACTCCGCACTCTCAGCAGGTAGCGCAACCTAATAACGGATCTCCTGCCAAAAATGACTATCATAAGACCCGGCCGTCCGTGCGTGTATTTCACGCCCTCTTCGGTCATTCGTCAATCGTTAAAAGCCTTTACAACGTTTATATCTGTAGGTATCTGCGACACTCGTGCATTTTCGTCCACTACTAGCGAAACGAAAAGAAAATAGGAGGAGCATCTTCCTAAAACTTATCGGTGTCTCTGCATCTTTTTGTGGGATTCTCTGCAGGCCTCTAGGAAACTCTTCAAAGTCAGTACTACGCCCTCTCAGCAGGTAGCGCAACAAAATAACGGATCTCCTGCCAAAAATGACTATCATAAGACCCATCGGTCTTGGTGCACGCCTCTAGGTTACACGTCAATCACTATAAGTATTGTTTGTCGTTCGACTCTAGTCCTATCAGCTCATGTTCATCTTTGGGCTCTCTGCAGGCCTATGGGTCTGAATGCATTTTTGTGACCATTGTCTCTACGCCACTTGTCAATCGCTAACAGCGGATCTCTGGAAGGAAAACTGGCTAGCTTTTCTGAGAAAGCTAAATGGGACTTAAAATTAGGGGTTGTCCCACAAGCAGCCAATAGCATTTGTTGGCGGTGAGAAAACTTTGAATCGCTCATGCAAGGGAAGGGATTGAAAGAACGCTATTGGCTTTCAAAAAAAAATACATACGGGGGTAGACTGGAGATACTCTCCCACTCTCTCATCGGGTACTAAAACACTCTGAGAGGAGAGAGGGCGTTTTAGTATCTTGGCGAGAGAGAGGGGATCCCTACTCTTCCATCGGGTACCAAAACACTCTGAGAGGAGAGGGGGTGTTTTAGTATGCCTATGTTTTGGTATGCCTATAGCCTATCTACTTCGGCAACGTACGGTGGCTCGATGGTCATTTGTTTTTTCTCTTTCGACGTGGAAAGACAAAAATATATTTATTTATAATAACCGATTTTTCTAAAAAAAAAACAAAAAAAACACCATGTCGAAGGGAACGTAAGTTTTGTTAAGCATATTTTTATTGAAACAGTAATATTTTTTGTAATAGTATGAGTACAGAAAAATAATTAGTTTACTGTTTTGCCACCACTAATTTAATTAATTTTCTTGGATCAATCTTTGCAATCCTAATAATTTTTGTTACAAGCTTTTGTTTATAGTATGTTTATAGTAGAAGCAAATACTCGTTCCCTATATATTTGTAGTTCCATATTTATCTTTGCAGTAGAAACAAACCTCAGTTGATGTTGCTTACATCTTTTATGGAGAGAAATCCTGTTGTTGCAAAGGACCTTCTCAGAATAGATGCAAGCATTCGAAAGGAATGGAACGAGCTTGCAGAAAATTTGAACTCTCTTGGAAATCAGCGCTCTGTTGCACATTGGTAAGTCGAGCTTTCTTGATTATTTGATTTGAGCAATAAATTTTAGTACGATACATGTAACTATTTTACATTGTATTCTATATCAAATCCTTTATTGCATGTGTGTGTGTATATATATATATATATATATACATATCTATATATATGTGTGTGTGTGTGTACACACACATATATTGTATCAAATATAAGCATTACTAATTTATTTTCATTGGGTTATTTTATTTCAATGACGATTGTAATTAAATAATCCTTTTTTTTCATTGCAAGACATGGGATGATATGGTACGCTTGGCTGAAGAAGCAAATGATGACATTGACATAGGTATAAGAACCACTCATTTAAATGATCAAGATAAGACGATTCTAAAGGCTATTGGAGTTACTGAATACCAGCTGAAAAATAATATTCATTCGCAATCAGATAACATGCTATCAGCAGCTTCAGAAGTGGATACTCGTCCAGTACAGTATGGTCCTTCTACATGTTACTCTAATGGACTCCAATTCGCTTACCATGCTCCCTCCACATCTGGCCAAGAAAATTACAATCCAGCAACTGTAACTTATCCAAGAGAGTATCCATCAACATCCTACTCAAATACACCTCAAGATCATGGTATGTTACCAAACAAAAGGAGCATTGATTTGACAGATGACAGTGACATACCTGCTAAAATGTCTAAGAAAGGTATCTTCAGTCGAACAGTTTCATATAATTACATCTAAAATAAATCTATATTTTCAAATAATTACATCTAAAATTCAATTAACTTTTTATACGTATTCCAGATGGATTGTCAGACCAACTAAAATTAATTCAGGAAAATAACCAAATAATCTCAAATCTATCATCAGGATTGATAGAATGTTTCAGACAGCAAAATCAGATTATGGAGATAGGATACGCTCAAATCAACAGTCAAATAGAAAAGCTTTGTAAAGACATATGTGCTATTTTTATGGCATCTAGAACTGAACCAAATGTTCAGAACCCTCAGAATGAAGAAAAAGATGAAGAGGATGAATACGAAACTTAGTACCTCGATGAGGGTTGCATGTAAAATCATTAGATTAGCTTTTTAAAGTATTCAGTGTTTTAGTTCAAATTTTTTAGATATTACTTTAGTTTATTTTTCTTCACTTTTTAGCGTTGAATATACAAGAATTACCAAGATTCATCATAAGAAGTTAATCGTACTGGGTGGAATTCATTGTTGACATTCACACACAACCTCCAACTCCACTCTTATGTATTAATAAGTATATAAGTGTATATAAAATATTGTTTCAAATGGTATGAGTAAGAGGATGCTACGAGTAAGAGGATGAGTATGAGTGTTGATTGTGAATTTCAGCCATCACTATCATGGTATTTTTTTGGTATAAAAACCAATCATTATTGTTAAAATATAAAAATTACTCTGCACAAATCTGCAGAAAAATTATGTACATACAGACTTTACTGTATGAAAAAATCATTATTCTACTTTTAATAAGTTTAGCTTGAGCGTAATGAATAATTAAAAGTATTCAGCATTTCATTTCAAATGTTTATACGTGCAAAACACACTAAAATCTTATTTATTTATATTATCACAAAAAGTTAGTCATACTATCTCAGTATCACGTTATTTATTTGATATAAAATCATTATTAATTAGGAAAAAATTAATCTGTCATATTCTCTGTAATTTTTTACAATTTAATAAAAAAACTTTTAAAATTAAACCGCCAGCCCCGTTTCTTTCCTTTATTCCTTTCTGTAGCGTTTATTTCTCATTGTACTTATATAATTTTTTTATAAAACTCCTTTTTGAAAATCTCCAAAACAAACTCGCTACGTACTAACCGTCCTGCATACGTTGGGTTGTTAGCTCTACAATGAAGTGGCAGCGGTTATCTGAGTGGTATACGATACACGCGTATACCACATACCATCGGAGAGCAACCCCCCAGACCACGAATTATCACTCGAGATGATGACTGTGTCGTCAGCGTAAGACATTATGGAATCTTTTAGCATATCTATCAGTGGGTCTTTTACATATAAGATAAAAAATAAAGGACCTAATATGGTTCCTTGCGGTACCCCTACGGATACATTTTTGTACTCACTTTTAAAATTATTAATCTTTACTTTTGGTTTACTTTTGTCTAGGCTCTTGTATATAATATCCGCAAGGCAATCGAGTGCATCTGTTATATACGATTTTCTCAAATATTTTAGCTAAAATCGAAATTAATGATATTGGTCTATAGTTTGCAATACACGTGCTACCACCAGACTGTTATTAAGTAAGTAAGAAAACTTACCTTTTGGGTACGATGATGCTTCGTTGCGAGCAAGCAGATTCAACTTCGTATTGGATAAACAGGATGTTGTTTGCAAAGAACTTTTAAATGAATTCTATTCCACTGCAACTCTATTATTTATTTAACTAGCTATATAAAATTCTCTTACAATATTATTCGCTTAAATGACAATGAAATTCTATACGGATATTTATAAGGAAAATTACTTTCACAAATATATCGCCAATTGTTGAACTGACGTGTACGAAGTCCGTGACTGCATACGAACTGCTTAATTGTGTACGTGCAAGGCTTTTTAAAATCTTGTTCGTAACGTAATATTTGCAATATTTACAAACTTAAAATTACGGAAAATGTATACATAAAAAGTGGCGCTCGCTTACAACGTCACAAATTGCTGATGTCCGGATTCGACAGTGGCCTGCATTCGGCCGTGTGTCGAAACTGTTCAGCCCACGCAATGCATTCTTCTTTGAAAGTTTGAATTTCAATGTATCTTAATTATTTTAGTTTTTGAATAAATGTATGCAATAAATCACACGACATGACAAATATATACAAGTACACCATCTGCCCTGTTTATTTTACTTTCGTTGTAACAGAATTTATACCCATGCAACTGATAGAAATGAGGAGTACATATAATAACACATGGCTTTTTTGACATACTTTCTACTAATATTTCTAATTTTTCAAAGTTCGCATTGAGGTTTCTTATGTTCACACAAAAAATTAAGTTCTTCTTTCTTACAATCTTTCTGTTGAGCTCTCTGATGTTTTCTCCCTACTGAAAAAAATCAGATGACAATCAACTGATAATCAGTTGATAATCATGCCAAAACGTCAGCTGATTATCAGGTGATTTAGCTCAATATTTTTATTAAAGCTGATAGTTATAAATATGCGTTTATGTGAGATAAAATGTTAATGATAATCAGGTGATAATCAGGTGATAATCATTCAAAATTTGCAATCTTTAATATATTTATTATAAGTTGTTTAAAATAAGTACAATTTATAAATTTCACATAATGAGGGCCAGTACTGGTGTTACCATCAGGATGATAACACGAAAACTCTGGCTGTGAGCTTTAATATTTTTGTTTATCAATAAGTTAATTTAAATAAAAAATTTGTTAAGTGTTAAACAATAAACATTTTGGAGCTCACAGCCAGAGTTTTCGTGTTATCATCCTGATGGTAACACAAGTACTGGCCCTCATTATGTGAAATTTATAAATTGTACTATTGCAAATTTTGAATGATTATCACCTGATTATCACCTGATTATCATTAACATTTTATCTCACATAAACGCATATTTATAACTATCAGCTTTAATAAAAATATTGAGCTAAATCACCTGATAATCAGCTGACGTTTTGGCATGATTATCAACTGATTATCAGTTGATTATCAGCTGATTATCTGTTGATTGTCATCTGATTTTTTTCAGTAGGGCTGCTTCACATTCTGCCTTGCTTACTTCTTCAAAGTTGATATACTGATCCATAATTAATTCTGGTATCTTCCTTTATTTGATATAATGTCATTGGGCGTGTCAAGCGATGTGCTGTTGTTATCGCAGTATTTCGCAGTCCCGCTGCTTCAGCTGTCGTGGCCCTTGACATGCCGGTTTATCTTGGTAATATAGGTTGCTTTGTGTAGTCGGTAAAGTCAATAAACCTTCTTATTTTGGCTTGCAAAATTTTACGAACGTGGCTGTCTGTTGGCATATATTCTATATTATATTCTGTGTTGTATTTACTATTCCTGTAAACACAATTTGGACATTTCATTATGTTACCATGTATTTTACATTCCTTAACGCTATGATTTCCAGTACATTTAAAGCAGATTTGCTTGTTATTGCAATTCAGACCTTTGTGTCCAAATCCTCTACATTTAAAGCATGGTTTTATATTGCAGTAATCATAAACTCTGCAGTTCTGATATATTACAAATATTTTATTATTTCTATCTCTGATACACTGATATAATTCTGCTGGCACTTCTATTAATGCTGTTTGTAGTTTTGTCATGTTGTTCTTATAAGTATGCAACACTGTACATTTTTTTGTAAATTTACTAAAGTTTCTTTCGTTTATGTCTTCTTCTAATTTTCTATTATCCAAAGCCTCAAAATTGTTATTTCAAACTACTGTTACTTTTGGATTTTCTACTTTTTCTTATACTATATGACTTGCTTGTACTCTCCTCACTCATGCAGTTAACAATTACTTTATCCTTTTTTTTTTTTGTAAAGATTTTTGGTCTGAATGGACTTATCGTTATTTAAATAATGTGCTACACACATGTTCACCTCATCTATGTTATATTCTTTTGACTTGTTTTTGATAATTATGCTAGGTATCCTTTTTGACCTGGTACTAGTTCTTGCATAAGATGTTGCTTCCGCATAAGTTTTGTTTTTAATTTTGTTTGTATCACTTTTTTGTTTCTCCAGTAGATCTCTTAGCATCTTGATTTTTTCTGATAGTTCTTTATTGAATTCTCTTAATAGTGCATTTTCTCTCTTCAAACATTTCTCAGTCACTTCTCCTTCTTCCTCATCACTTATCACATCCGTATCATCGAGTAATTTTTTAGTAAGTTCAGACTTGTAGTTTAATTTTATCTGAGCAACCACGTGTCTAGCCTCATTACTTAGTGTTTCCTTGTTGATATTTGAGGTTAGGTCGAGATCTTCATGTTCATTGCATATTCCTAGCACACGACTTAATTTGATCGACCATCCAATCTAGCAAAATCACTAGTGTGGTATACACTATCACAAATTAGACATACAACTATTTTAATTTCTGTTTTGGGGTGACACTTGTAAAAAATTGTATCTTGCGCACCCGACGAACCTGCGCTCGCCGCCGCCATGTTGGCCTGTGATGCCTAGATTTTATTAATAAATATTTGAGAAAAAAGAGGAACATCAAAAATCACTTAGTAATAGCAGATTTCAATTTTGATATATTGGAGTACGATCATGTGAGCCAAGAATTCCTGTGTAATTTCTTCGATAAAAGATATATTCCTGGATTCGTTGGAATTACGAGGTCACCTGAGGGAATTACAAAGGGATCTTGCATTGATAATATTTTCATAAAAACTGATAACTCAAATACAATTACTTATAAACTTAGAATATCTGTATAACAGACTACTACCCTATATTTATAGCTCTCAATAAAATGAAAATAGTACATAACAAACCAACAATAGTTTTAAATTATAAATTTAAATTATAAATAAAAAATTAATAAATAGTGCCGAAACAAGAAACTGGAATGAAATTATCACAATGCAGGATCCTCACTTGGCCACAGATAAATTGTTGTATTTATTTATTTATTTACCAGAGTAATACAAGTAATACATGAGTAATACAGGTAATACAATAATAAAACATCCTATAGAGGTAGACATAGCTATCTGTACATAGGTCCAGTATGATACATACTACTTAAAACTAGATTCCAAGATCTTCAAAAAATCTTGAACAGAATTAACAATTTTAACAATCCCAAAATCATAACAGATTATAATTCAATTATTCAAATATTGCTTGTAATATACTATTAATACTATAGTATATTTGTCTTAATCCATTTTTTAATTTTTTTCTCATTATATTTTTTGCTAATATCTAGGACTTAAAGAAAAAAATTTTGTTTAAAATTTTGTTCTTTGGAAGACTATTTATTGTATACTTGTATCGCTCTTATGTAGTTATTTTTATCACTAACTGCTTTAGAGCACTTAGGCGGTATTATAAGTTCGTTTCTAGTTACACTGCTAGACATTACATATAATTTCTTGAGATCAACATAGTTGTATATTATGCACTCATATGCAAAAATTTGTTTCACATTCAAGGGACTTTCTTCGTCGAATTTATACTTGTTTACAAGTTTGCAAATACTTTTCTGTGCCCTCTGTAATAGGTTAAGCTTATTTTTATAAGCACCACCCCATGCTGTTTCTATAGCTTATGATGCTATGGAAGAGTGCATATTATATCATTTTGAGTGTATAGGTTTGTATATATTTCGACATTTTATATATTATATATGTTATATATTTGGTTTTCTTTATTGGATACTCAATATGTTTTTCCCATCTTAAATTATAATCAAATATAATACCCAGATATTTACACGATTCGACCCTGCTTAATCTATTACCCTGTATATAAATGTTCATATCAACTGGAACACTATCTTTATAATTACTTAATGTTATATATACAGTTTTTGTTACATTCAAGGATTATTTATTAAGTTCCAGCCAAGTAGTTATATCTTCTAAGAACTTATTCATTTTCTTTCAACTTTCTCCCAAGTGTTATCAATTGCAATAATAGCTGTATCATCAGCGTATGAGATAGTACTTTCGTTCTGATCAGTTAATAAGTCATTGACATAAATAATGAACAGGAGTGGTTCTAAAATAGTTCCGCGAGGTACACCCGTACTTATACTTTCATAACAATTTCAGTCATTTCAATCCTTATTTTTTGCCTTCTATTGTTTAGGTAGCTTGATATTAGTTTGTGGGCTTTCCCGCGGACACCATAGTTATATAATTTATTTAACAGAATCGAATGATTAACAGTGTCAAAAGCTTTTGCCAGATCAAGGAAAGTAATGGCTATTGGTTTATTTTTATCTAATTTGCTATACAGTAGATGAAACCAAATTGATTCTGTGCAAATATTTTATATTTATCAAAGAATGAGTGAAGTCTTGCATAGATAATTTTCTCAAAAATTTTAGCTAGATTTAATATCAACGATATCGGTCTATAGTTTGATATTTTAGTTTTAGCGCCAGATTTATACATTGGAATTTCTGCTGTTTTTAGGGCCATTGACCATACAGATTTTTCAAGGCATAAGTTAAAAACATGAGACAGTGCATTAACAATAATATATGATATTGTTTCCAGGGATTTGGTTGTAATATTACCCCCCCCCCCCCATTCTTTAATATCATATTTTCAATAATTTGGACTATCTCTAAATTACTAGTCGGTTCTATGACTATAGAGTGTGTGTTAATAGGTGTCAATTTTAAATGTTTACCCTGTGAGTTTAATATTTTATCACTTAAGTTTTGTCCAATTTAAAAAAAAAAAATTGGAATTCATGTTATTAGCAATTAGAACTGTGTTATCTATCATATTATAATTACTAATTTTAATTTTACTTATAGTATTTTCGGTTTGCAAATTATTTCCCATTTTATTTTTTAAGTATTTCCAAAGTTCTTTTAAATTGCTTATATTCTTCTTGTTGCAATGGGTATGAGCGTACATGCAGAAATGACAAACTCTTCTAGTTAAGAATAAACAAAGTAGATTTATTTAGTAGCGCTTAGTTTGATACGACGTACGACCGATAACGCCCTCTTGTATCAAATGATTAGAGTGATTGTATCGCTCTTATTCTTCCAACACTTCCCCTCGAGACAATCTTCTAAATCGTGTTGATAATTCTTTTAGTTGAACGCAGTTCTCGTGTTTGGTTTAGACAAGGCTTTATGTAAGCATTCCTGAGCTCAATATCTCGCGAATGACATGATGTTGGACATCAATGTGTTTCTTTTTGGAATGAAACACGGGATTCTGAGCAAGCTTCTGAGCGCTGCAATTGTCATTGTAAAGAGTTATTTTCTTTATATCCTTTACTCCTAGCACCTTCATAAAACGTTGTAGATACACAGCTTCTTTAGCAACTTCACTTAAGGCCATGTATTCTGCCTCGGTAGTTGAAGCGGCTGTGGTTTGCTGATTTCTTGAATCCCACGTTACAACACCTCCATTCATAATGAAAGCATACCCGGTAAAGGAACGTCGATCAATGATACATCCAGCATAATCCGCATCTGTGTATCCTGCAAAATTATTTCCACCAACTTTATATACTATACCCATATCCGCTGTGCCCTTCAAGTAGCGTAAAACTCGTTTTGCTGCACTCCAGTGAGGTTGACCAAAGTTCTCATTAAACTGGCTCAGCCAACTCACAGCATGGGCGATGTCTGGCCTAGTTGCTCTTGCCAGGTTTAAAAAACATCCTATCAGCTCCCGATATGGTGGTTTTGCTCCATCTGCAATTGACCATGGTTCGTCCTTGATAAGCTTCGTTCCCAGTGCGATTGGCGTCGATACCGGGTGGCAATCGGACATTCCAAAACGCTGTAGGATAGCTCTGATATAGACTTCTTGATCTATTGAATACTCATGTTCACCCATTTTGAATTCTATTCCCAGATAATGAGTTAAACAACCAAGTTCCTTTAGCTCAAATACATTGCGTAGAGAAACTCTAAATTGTTCTATATTCATAAGATTTTGACTCATTATTCAAATATCATCAACATATACTAATACGATTACCCTGTCGTCACCCTTCCCCTTGAGGTAGACACACGTATCACCAGCTGTTGGCGTTGCTCCAAGATTGCGCAATTCACTGTCCAGCCGTCTGTGCCAAGCTTGTCCAGCCTGCTTCAAGCCGTAAAGAGCTTTATTCATGCGGCATACCTTGTCATCTTGTGATAACTCCTTCAGCATGGCTCTGGCTAGCTTGACAGTTTGATGATCATATTGTTTGCCCTCGTAGATAAGAAGACATCTTGCCGTTTCCATCAGAGTCAAATTTCTTCTCTCCGCCACACCATTTTGCTCGGGGTTGTACGAAGCCATCAATCTTCGTATAGTCCCGCGCTTGCTTAATGATTCTTCGAAGTTTGTGTTTATGTACTCTCTTCCGTTCTCAGATTGTAAAAATTTCACGTTCTTCCCCTGATGTATCATAGCTGCGGCTTTATCGTACTCCTTTTGTACTTCGCCTTTTTGTTTGAGGAATCTGATCTCACACCACCCGGATCGGTCATCAATGAACGTACAAAAATATTTCTTTTGCCCATGTGAAGAGACTCTCATTGGCCTGCAGACGTCTAAATGCACCAGTTCTCCTGCTTCTGTCTCCCTCTTAGATACTTTGGGAAGAAGGGGTCTTTGCATCTTACTAGACAGGCAGACTTCGCACTCCAGATCCTTCTCATTGCCTTTAATCTTAAGGCCTTTAATGGTATTCATTTTCGCTGCTTGGAGCAAATACTGCACATTCAAGTGCCCCAGGCGGATGTGCCAGTCTTCGAGAGAATATTTAATTATCGACTTGTTATTTTTGTCTTCATTAACATTTTTACAATCCTCGTTTGATTCACCTTTAAAGAGATACAAATCATTAACTCGCTCCGCGACGAGTATCGTCTGTCCCTTATTGCTAACTATATCGGCTCGTTTATTATAAAAAAAACTTTGTGCCCTTTATTTATGATTTTGCTTACTGACGCAAGATTAGTACGCAAGTCTGGCACGTACAGCGCTTCGTTAAAATCAACAGTCTTCCTCTCACCGTTCGCTCTCATGGTTGTGGTAACTTTACCTTTACCAGCAATTTCGGCGCATTTGCTATCAGTGAGGTTGAGTTTTCCAACTCCTGATCGATCTATGCGCTTGAACGCGTCGACATCTCTGCACATGTGGGAAGTGCATCCACTGTCGAGGCACCATGAGAGGCCGCTCTCCGCCATATGAAGAGCTTCGAGAGACATGACACATACGTTGCTGTCAGCGCCACCTGCCGACTGTTCGCTTGACTTCTTCGGCTTTGTGCAATTTCTTGCTCGATGTCCGTTGGTTCCGCAATTATAGCACTTCATCTTCGTATCTTTGTTTTTATTGCCTGTATCTTTCTCGGCTTTTGCATTCTGGTTTTTCTTCCAATTCTTGCCTCCAAATTTTCCTGCGGCTATCGCATTCTGCACCACACGATTGTTTGCTTTCGCTCGTCGCACTCCTCCGCCATCTTTATTCGTAATACTTCGGGAGTGGGCAACTCATCGCGTAAACTTCGAGCATATTCTCGCGCGTCGACATCATCCGCAATTTTCATAGAAAAAAGTTGATTTAAGAAAGCTGCCTTACGCACCGGCCCTTTTGGTATATTAATCATTAATCACTTTATCAAGATGCTTTACATAGTTTTTATGTTCTAGTTTTATTTTATCATTATTTGGTTCCTTTTTCTTTTTAAAATATAATTGTTCTCTTTTTTCACATGATATAATTATTGCCTTAGAGATCCAATCCTTTTCTTGGATTTTTTTATGATTCTTTGTTTTTATTACTGTTTTTGATTTAATTAGGCAATCTTGTATTTCATTTATACGAAAGTTTGTAGCAATTCGTCAGGATCATGCATTGAATCTATTATATTCCAGTCTTTGTTGGTTGATATTCTATATAATTAGTATAATCATATTGATGCTGTAGTCTTATTTTTTATATTTGGTAGATTTTCCATTTTCAAAAATAGTGGATAATGATCTTTAAATGGGGTGAATATTTTAAAAGTATTAGTGCTGAATGACAGATTTTATATAGATATCGGCCATTTGCTACCTAGTGATTCTGGCGTCAACGGAACATGCATTGATAATAAGTTATGGCCCGTTCCCTAGTGACTCGGTAGAAATGAAACCCAGAATCGGTCGAGAAATATGCATAGTTTCTAACCCGAGTAGCAGAAGTTTTCTTAATTTTTTTGCGCATGCGCGTACGGTTTAGGCTAGGCACAGGCATACTAGAAGGATATGACCCGTATTGTAGAGGTTGTCTGTGCTACGTCATACATCAGAATAGCGTAGCAAACGAGAACTACAGTTCTCACAGTTTCAGTCAATGCATACTGCACATGCATACTCTCATACATGACATGCTGTACTGACTGACTTTGTATAATTCAAGTACAATTACTGTGTAAAAAGTGTCATCAATGTGCTCGAAGTCACCGATGATGAGGTTTGCACAGATGTTTCCACCAAATCAGTATGCGAGCCAGTTACTCTCAACCACCAAATCTCTCATAATCATGGTAAATCTCTGTTTTTTTTTTGCGTTAAGACTTGTTCAATTATTTAGAAACAGACTGCCATATCAGTTGTTACTTAACAGTTTTGGTTCGGCTTTTCACCCTTAACCCTATATGGCTTTGGCATAAAAAAATACAGGTGGGTCTATAGATAAAACTTGAATTCATATCAGCTAGAATGAATTTAACTCAATATATTGTTTTAATATGCCAACAAAAATTAGGTTGCAAAATTTCAGCCATCTAGGTATGATAGTTCGCAAATCGTCATTCACTTTCCTAAATTGCTTAGTTTTAATGTCTTCCTCGTTGACTAGGATATCACAAACCTTGTTTGTAAATTCTTTCAAGCCTTGTTCATCTGTTTTAATGTTCTTGACGATGATTTTGGGTATTCTTTTTATTTTAGTAGGTAGTACATTGGACGTGACTTGTGCGTAAGTTTTTAGGTTATGCTGTAACCTCTCTGAATCATCACTTTTCTCTTTTTTATTAGTTATATGAGCAGTATATTTTTATCCATTAGTTATTGATTAAGTTGTTTTAATAACTGATTTTCAACATGTGAATTTTTAAAATCATTATTGTCCGATAGAATTGTTAGGTTAAATTTGTCTCCTCCATCCACTAATTTGAATTCATTTTTATGTGATGACAAGATCGAAATTTCATCTAGAATTTTATGTTTAACCTCATCCTCCTTTGAACTTTTTAGATGAGCTATAGAGTTTCAGCTTCTTGACTTAATGCTATATCATGGTCTTTTAAGATTATTAAACTATATTGTAAACGCCAATATTGTACAATACAGTAAAATAAATCGATACCAACAATAGTTACTTTTCTCGACTTGGCTAAAGATTTGATACAGTTGACCATAAGTTGTTATTACATAAACTGTATTGTATTGGTATTAAAGGACAAGCGTTGGATTTTCTTCAAAGATATTTGAATAACAGATATCAATCCTCTACGTCGTTTTGAAATGCGGGCACAATTTGTTCGATTTTTAAGCATTTTTTAAATAAAAATTTTCCTGTGATGCGATTATCTCCGAAAGACTTTAACCAATTGGGCTAAAAATCTGTGTGCGAACTCCCCTCGTAATACTAAGCTGACAGATTTATTTTGGGCTAGATCCTGCACGCATACGCAGAATGTGGTCACCTCCAAATATCGCTATAAACGGTTTTTTAGCTCTAAGTCGAATTCTAAACATTCTACAAAAAAAAAGTTAAATGGAAAAGTTATAGATCTTTGAAAAATACAACTTTTTCCCATTATCATCAAATCATGAAAATGCTTATAACTCGAGTTTACAGCCCAAAATCGATTTTTTACGCTAAAAACTTATTATTTGCCATAAAACATTACGAATTTACGTTTTACATGAAAATATTAATTAAATCTTTTAAGCTGAATCAATACAATTCACTTTCAAAATTCAAGTGTATATACTAAACTAGAAAAACCTAAACTCAATAAAGAAAATTTCTTAGATTGAAGAAAAGCTCTAAGTAGCTTATTACATCTCTTTAAACTATGCTAAATACCTAAACAATCAATTTTCTAATATTCTAATTGAAATCCTACAAACGAAATATCATCCTTTAGTTTACTTTCTCTTGAAAACTGCGATACAAAAGTGTTGTATTATTTATCTGAAATTACAATAGAATAAAATTAAAATAAGATATATTTTAAGTATATCTACAAACAAAAATAAATAATTGATACAAATACAAATAAGTTACTAATTTTCCAGTAATTTTAATGATAGTGTTGATGACCGCCAGAAGAACACTAATCAAAACTTTGACAACAATATTGAAAAAAAATACAGGATAACCTTGCGTACTGGCACCAGATTTAACCACACTACCCTGTAAAGACAAATAATCATATTAGTAAAACAATTATCTACCTATTAGATAGACTTAGGCATCACCAACACTGATACTGCAAACAATTTCTGGTGAGGATTATACCTTAAGTACTTGTCTAACTATTTGTAGCCGAGTGCAAGCCACGGCTACGCTTTACCAACACCATAGCAAATTGCTCGGCCCGAGAATAATACCCTCCCGTTTTACAGGGTGGAGTACGCGCGCGTTAGAAGCCATTCAGATTTAAGCACGCGAGACATTGAAATTGCGCTAATGGATTCGAATAGAAGAGTACACGATAAGCGTATGTGTCACTTTTTAAGTGGTGCACAGGCCATAGTGTGAGCTCTATCTGCAAATATTTACAAGAAGGCCAGACGAGAAAGGACACTGTATCTGAATTAAGTTGCAATCAACGTGACGGTAATGTTAGTGTCTACAATGCAGTTTACAAAGTAATAGTTACAGTAAGATTACAAACGCCTCAACGTGTAATACATCTGATTAGCGAGCACTTCTTACTTATTTTCCCGACATTATGCGAGACGCCACACGTATTTGTCGATGAACGCAACTTAGTCAGCAAGTATTCATTTATAAGGAAAAATTCGTTACCTCATGAAATTTTTCTTCAATATATATAAAAAATAAGAAATGCATTAAATATACTAAATGAAATTTTGATGATTTTTTAGCCATCTTCATTCACTCATTGGTCACATCGGAGTTCTTCATTTATTCAACTTGAGCAATTTTGGCACAATGTAATATATATATATAGAAAAATAGAAACTAACAGTAAGGAAAATAACGCGCGAGATGTACAAAGGAATCAACGCTATTAGGAAGGGTTTCCAGAGTAGATCGCAATTAATGACAGATGAGCGATCAAATGTTTACTATAAGACAGTTGTTAGAGAAAAAATGGGAACATTGCGAAACAATACACCAACTATTTATAGACTTTAAAAAAGCGTACGACTCTATCAAATGAAGCAAAATGTATCAAATTCTTGTGCTCCTCGGAGTACCAAAAAAACTCGTGAAATTAATTCAAATATGTCTGAACGGAAGCACGGGAAAGGTCCGAGTAGGCGGTTACGTATCCGAACATTTGAAACAAGGTGACGGTCTTTCGACGGTACTCTTTAACTTAACGCTAGAGTATCTTGTTAGAAAAATGCAGACTAGCGGGCTAGGTGCAACCCTTAACGGAAAAACACAAATTCTGCAATATGCGGATAACTTGGACATACTGGGGGATAACGGTGCAGCGGTAGCGAGAAATGCGGAAATTCTCATAAATGCGGCTAAGGACACGGGGCTAGAGGTGAGCGAATCGAAAACGAAATATATGATCATGGACAAACTGGGCATTTGCGAAGGTGAGAGTGATCTTAGAGTCGGAAATTATACTTTCCAAAAGGTTAGCGAATTCAGATATTTAGGCACAACCATAAATGATCGAAACGAAATTAAAGCCGAGATTAAGAAGAGACTTCATTCGGGTAATGCCTGCTTCTACACCGTGAATGGATTACTAAAATCAAAACTGCTGTCTAGAAATGTAAAAGTAAGGATATATAGGACTATAATAATGCCGGTAATTTTGTACGGGTGCGAAACCTGGGCGCTAACTAAAGCGGAAGAAAACCGTTTTAGGGTGTTTGAAAATAAGGTTCTGCGGAAAATATACGGGACAAAGAAAGATGAAGAAACCGGGGAGTGGAGGAAACTGCACAATGACGAGTTACACAATTTATACTCGTCACCGAATATAAACAGAATAATTAAATCGCGCAACTAAGATGGGCAGGGCACGTGGCAAGAATGGGAGACGATCGCACGGCAGTGCGTATAATGAAAGGAAAGCCAAGCACACCGCGACCTCTAGGTAGACCTAGGCGCAGGTGGGGGGAAAACGTAAAAACGGACTTAACTGAAATCGGGAGGGAGGGTGCGCAATGGATGGGGTTGGCATAAAATAGAGATACGTGGAAGACTTGCGTAGATGAGGCGATGAACTTTCGAGTTTGAAATGCCACTTAAAAAAAAAACCTGTACCTTGGTCTGGAAGTCATTCAAACTACTATGCTACTTATGCTATATAGTTGAGTCATTTTTTTTCAAGACAAAGTTATTTAAATCATGAAATATAAAGCAATTTGCAGTTGTTTTATATTATTGATTAGACATTATCAATTAAACTAAATAATATAGTTCCTCACCTTATTCAAAAGTACGATCTCCATAGAATTCTTGACACATTTCACACAACAAAATTTGCAGAACTGAATGTTCAGTCATGCTATGCTTCTCTAGTGATGTAGAGCCAATGTGTTCATCGCATCCAGTGTAATACAGCCTCAGAAAACGGACAAAAGCAACATCTAATGTGATGTTGCGCTTTTTATAACCGATTCCGGTGACGCAAACAATCAGTTTACACTAGTTTTTACTTCGATCTCCGTACCGTGGGCTCTTACATCTACAAAAGGGGACAACGTGTAGGTCTAGGAACAGGGATGCCTGGCGTTACTAATGGTTGAAATAATCGTCACTCAATATTGTTTATGCTGTACAAAAATGTCATAATATATTCTTCAACCCCCGGGTTTATTAGATATGGCTACAATGTTTTCCAACGGTCAAGATTTGTCACGGTTGATTATTGCTTTATGCTTTCATGTTATCGCCAAACGGCGGTTGATGTTACTTCCTAATTACGGCACAATTAGTCGCAAGGACCCGATTTACCATCAGTAGTACGAGAATCTTTCTGTGCTTCAAACCGCGACTCCTAAATTCGATTAACGACTTTTAATAATCACGCGACTTCTCAATATTCTGCAAAAACAACCGATTCAACACTTTATTCCGTACTTCTCCGCGATATTCACACTTCAATGATCCTAAATGGTGGTGGCGTCCTTCTAATCGACGCGACTCGACCAAGATGGCGATCGACAACTCGCCTTTGGAGGAAATCAAGGGAAACCCGACGTCTATGATTTTAACCGTGGACCGTGGTCTCAATCCCTTGTTTTCCTGAAAATCGCGAGAACAACCGGGGCATCGGAGGCCCGTTGTGGCGCAATAATAGGAGGACGGAATCCTCGGTCGCAATGGCCTGACGCCGGCGCTATCCAGAGTTTTCTCTGATCTGTTGTCGCTATCTGCTTCGCGTTTCGGGTTTGCGAGTCTCTTATTTAATCCTCGACTTATTGGCACCACGATTTGTCCGGTTCGCCTCACCTCTTTCCATCCAGACTCCGCGATCGCGTCATCTAACCGTAACGGACAATACTTATTTGCTTATTTTGCGTGGTTCGTACAACAACAAAACGGTGAGAAAACGCGATCTCTTTCGCGACAACTTCGTTCGTGATTTAAGCGAACACCCGCGACTCGACAACTCTATACGTACGTCTCTACGACTCTACACCGAAGAACTACTACTTCGACTGCTCCAACTTTTTGCTTATAACTTTAAAACTAAAGGAGCAATAGGAATATTCCAACGAGATGATTTGTAGAGAATAGAAATCTCAGGACCTAATAATCCGATTGAGACGTTCGATCTCTCATTTTCTAGATATTTCTATTTTCTATAAATCATTTTGTTGGGACATTCAGATAGCTCCCTTAGTTTTAATGTTATAGGCAATAAAAGACCAAAATCACGTTTATTTTGCAATAAATTGTTAATAACTAACAATAAGAAACAGAAATGCGAGTGAAAAACATATACCTTTCACCTGCTTATCATCCTTTATATGATCGCACAATCGGTTTGCTGCTACAAATTATGTCATGTAAAAATGCTCTACAGCTTGGCCTAGCACACAAGTCATGACCGTTACATGCCGTGTAACTTTTTATAAAGTATAAACTTATAAAGTTTTGTAAATTTAGAGCCTTATTATTTTGGAATCTTATTTTTAAGCTTTCTGAACATCGTGGCCTTAAAATTTTGGATCTTATCAATGTCCGGCATACTTTTTTTCGTGGCCTATTCATTTCAGGGATTTATATGGATTTGTATCTTTTACCAATGTAGGCCTTATTTCTTATTTTGCTATTTCTTCTTCTCCTCCTTTTTTATTATTATTATTAATTAATATTTTCTTATGCGTTCGGAAACCAGGTATCTCAGAGAATCTCATTACCTAAGTTACTTGGTTATCGATTGCATTTACTGAGATACTTGGTTCTTCAACTGAATCTCCGAAATATCTGGTTTTCGGAGACTCCGCTGAACTAACTCCTAATCGTCGATATATACTTAATTTATAATACATTCCTATACGAGCGATACATGTGACTTAAGTGGCTCATAAATTGCATGACAGGCAGTTTGCGTCTGAGCATAGCACAGGCAATATTCGCGTTATGCAATGGGCTGCTTAAGACGCGAGTATGTTATACTATTTTATATAACACTATTTGTGTTCATATCTAATTATTTATATTTATTGGAATAACTCATATATGTTTTCAAATTTCATGTAGTAAAATGTAATATATTTTGTTGCAGGATAAGTTTTGAAATAATTCCTGTTAAAGACAATGAAAATAAATCGCCAATATTTTATGAAAAAAATTCACTTGGCCTTGCATCTTGGTGCATCCAACCTCTTTACTGCTATGTTTATAATCGACTGATAGATCTCAGACAAAATCTACATCAACGAGAAGAACCAGAAGTTATTTCCCGATGGCTTTTAGGGGCTCTTTTATTAAATCCCGACGTTTCAACATTCTGGAATATGAGAAGAAGATTGTTGCGAAGTAATAAACTTGATCCTGTAAAAGAATTACAATTTATAGATGTTATCCTTTACTTTAAATCAAAATGTTTTGAAGCATTTTCATACCGACGCTCTGTTTTGCAGTTTATACTTATTAATGATCGAGGATCAACCTATAACGTAGAAACAATATTACGAAATGAATTTTATATTACTTCTCTAGCAGCGGAAAGGTATAAGAACAATTCTCATGCTTGGAGTCATCGTGAGTACATTATTCGCATGTTTGAATTAAAATGTACTAAAGAAATTGATATTCTTTTAACCGAGGAATGGGAAGAATCTACAAAGTGGTGCAATAATCATGTATCTGATTATAGTGGTTTTGCTTATAGACAATTCTTGTTAAAAAAATTACTTTTACGCGCACAGTGCCCTGAACAATCAGAATATTTTCATAAAATATGTAAACGGCGAGAAATTATTTATGAATTTGTAAAAAATACTGTTAAAGATTGTTGTGATGCTTTAAGTGATAAAAGTGATGAGGAAGTTTTAAACCGTTTACATGGTGTCATTTCTATAAAATCTTCTGAAATAACATTTAAACAGACACTAACAAATCTATCATATTGGGTTGAAGACTGCATCATTAACGAAGATTTACTTAACGCTTTTCCAGGACATGAATCTTTGTGGTATCATAGACGTTTTCTTGTTTTTTTATTTATTACTTTAAGTAATTCCTATGCTAATTATTTTACATACAGGATAGAAGATTCAAAACTATTTGATATAACAAAAGTTTATAATAAAATAAATATACATTCAGAATCAACTATCATAACTGAAAATACTTATGATAGTCTCTTAAGTATGGCATTTCGTTTGCGGAATAAAGATATCATGTTTGCTGCGAAACAATATGAAAATTATAGCAACGATTTAGCAGAAAAGTTTTCGAACTTTCTTATATGCATGAAATTTGAAGTGTAGCAATCATGTTTTCTTATACGATATGTCATAAAGTAATGTTTCAAACAATTCTGTAAAATAATAGTTTAATAAAACATTCCTACTGAAGATATGATCTTACTTTTATTCTTATATCCTTCTCCTTTTATTATTTAAAAATACTGCTCAAAAAATCTGACGGAAACCGATATAAATAGAAATGATAAGTTAATAAGAAATCTTACCAAATCCTATAAGTGTTTCCCAATAGAAAATCTAAATAAAGCCTGTAGTCAGGTAAGAACAGTAAAATTGCCTTGTCAAAATTAAACTATCGGGATGACAGGATGACGATATTTGTATTGTATCAAAATATTCCTACAAATTGTTAACACTCTGGACATTTCTCCTTACACTTTCGAATAGTAGTCACTTTACAAAAATTATATCTTTCTACTATTTTGCTAGCTAAACTCAAAGCCAAAACCATGAAAAATATTCGAATTCTTTGAAAAATACTACGGTAAATACATAAAAAGATAATTTGACAAAAAATTTTTGGGAGTGAGGAAAGGTGATGGAAATGACAAACTCGGGGTGTGTGTCGTACTTAGGTTTATTCAAACTTGCTTGTAGTCGAGTGTCGGTAGCTTAGAGTGCGTGCGACTCGTGTCGTGTCTAGCATAACTGGCGTTCTGTCCTCCGACATCGGCCGTCGGAGGTTTCGTGAGCTCCGCCTCCTGTATTGATCAACCGATGAGATCGGCAGGGGCAGAGCGTGCGCAGCCCGGGCAGCGCGTCAGCGACGGGGTCGGCTGGCCCAAGCGGCCAGATGTTTGCTGTTTTATTACGCCGATGATCCTTCAGCGTCGGCGCGCATGCGTGGCTCTAGCAGTTATACTACGCCAGGAAAAACCCGGGTGCAATCTAGGGTAGGTCGTAAGTATCGAGATGCGGGCGGCTACAATAAAACTTTCGAGCGCGTCTCGAACGCTTTATTATCTTCTCGACGCGGAAGACGAATCCGCATTAAATGAGTGTTAATCCGAGTCGCGCTGTTCGAGGCACGGTCGCCTGGGTCTGCGTGTGCGTGGATGTGTGTGTGTCGAGTGTGCTGGCAAAAGTGTGTGGCGCGGCTGCCACAAATTCGCTGTTCCTTTCTTATTATATTCTTTGATTTAAAAAAAATAAGTCAAGTTTAAATCAATCAATAAATCAAAATATTAGCCAGAATGCACTAAATAGTCGAATCACTTGAAATTTTTGTGGTGCATAGTTTGACTAATAACCTATCATTATATTTTAATTAAAAGATATATCTTACCTTTAAAAAATCACCTCTTTTGCCTGTAGTGCCGAATCGTGCGGTCGTTTCCAATTGCCTAACGGGAGAAAGAAGACAATTTTTTTTCTTTCAAACGCGTTGTAGCTGTGTTGTTTGTGACAATAGAATTATAAATGTAAATGCCAAAAATGCACTTTCTTTTGTGTAGAACTTTCTTAAATGAACACGCGATTATAAAATTCGAAAACTATAACGCTAAAAAATTCAGCATTAGCTTCTATTTCCAGTGCTACTATTCAAATAATAACTCCTTTAAAAATAATTTATATTTGCGTTTCGTCTTAGGTATGTTTTTTAGACTCATCAGTGAGGCATAAGAAACGTAAATTTTTCTTTATTTAAGGGGACACAACACCTTTAAATTCTGAAAAAAAGAATTATGAGTAAAAATGACAAAATTATAGTATTGTATAGAAGTTTTATTGATTATACCTTAAGTATATACAATATTTACATTTCCTTTCGTATAAACATAGTTATTAGTATACAGTTTGTTACTAATAACTATGTTCTCTTCCCCGTTTCTTTTTGCTGCTTCCTTCCTCCTTTCTATAATATCCATGACCACCCTCCTTGCTATATTCTCTCCTCTCTATTCATCCATTGTTCCAGTCTCACCTCACCTTCCGTGTTGACCTTGTCCCTTTTCCTCCATATTTCTTTCAACTCCTCCTTCGAGGAAAAGATTATTTTTTTACGTGTCCACATTCTGCGTCTCCCCTACCTCCCAGCATGTACCTTCTAGAAACTCCTCCAGCCACTCATGCAGCTCTTTCTTTTCATGGCGCTTGTTTCCTCTGTGCAGGATTAGGCCTCTCTCCCACACTTTGCTCTTTCCCTCCTCGTCCCTTTTCCTTTTGCTCGCACTGACTAGCCTAACCTCACTTTTCATCTTCATCTTATCATTCACAGATCCTTTTCTCTCCTTTCTCCTTGTCCTACACTCCACGTCTCTCTCTCTCTCTCTCTCTCTCTCTCTCTCTCTCTTTCTCTCTCTCTCTCTCTCTCAACTTTATCTTTCTCTGCATTCCTTGTTATCTAACATCTTTGCCACCACGTGCTGCTAAACTTGGTTCCTCTTCGTTCCTCACGTCTTGTCTGTTCCGTTCCTCCTTTCTATGCTGTTCTGCCTTATCGATCAACCTAGTTCCTCCTCCTTCAGCCCCTAGTAACTTTTCGCAAAAAGGCCCTAGATGCTTTTGCGCGGTCTGTTTGAATTTCTTTTGTGTCTCTTCAACTCTTCTTTCTTCTTTCTCGCTTCTACTTTGTCTCCTCCTCTTTCTTTTTCCTCTTCCAGATAATTCCGTTTAGGTGTCCTATCTGGTTTTTCCTCCCTCCGCAAACTTCTTGACATTTCGTACCTGGTATTTTCGTTTCTTCACAGTTTTCTATAATGTGCCTCAGTGTCTTCTCTTTCTTCCCACATATCCTATACCTTCTTTTTTCTTCCTTTTTCCAGTTTTTGTTGCCTCTTGTTTCGTTCCCCAATCTGAACATCACTATAATGCCAAGAGACCCTCTCCTATACCCTCCTTCATCGGTCATGTGCTCCGAATGTTCTCCTTGTTCTTTCAGCAGCTTCCCGGTTTCTCTTCGTAGTTTGAATCCCTTATCTCCTCTCTCCACATTTGCCATTGCGTGTCTTTATTTATCCTTTCAATCTCCACTTCTATTCGTTCTCCTTCCTCTACCCTTCTTGTATATTCTGTCTTTGCTATCCCACATTTCTCTAGCTTGCTCCTTCGATCCTCCTCTTTCTCCCTCCTTCTTCAGCAACCTTCAGCATTTTCCTAGGATATAGTTTTCATTCGCTCTGCTCAGTTTTCCCTCATATTTTATGGCCCTTTTTCTTGCTCTCGTTTCCAGCCTAAACCTTGTCGTCTCCCAGTGTAGGATATTTGCGACAGTGTGGTCCTCTCTAGCCTAAGTACCCATTTCATATATCTTCTCTGTACCTTTTCTATCTCATCATGTCATTTCCAGCCTCATATCTCCGCTCCATACTCCATTACACTTTGTACGAGTGTGTCGAAAAGCTTTATTTTGATCTTCCAGTTTTCATTACATATAGCCTCCCCGATTCCCCATACCGTGCTTATAAGCGCCATTGCCTTGTCTTTCAGTTTCTTTATCTGCTCCTCCTCTTTTCCATTTTCTTTCATTGTGTAACCCAGATACTCGAATTTCTTCACCACTTCTATCTTTATTCCGATCCACTAAAAATTCTCTTCTTTATTCAAATAATTATTTATTCACGAGAACTAGCCTCCGGCTCGAGAGTCTGTTCTGTTACTAAAGTTATACGCGGACTGTGGAATTGAGGATGTCCCGCGCTGCTATTCTGCGCGGACACGTATTTTGCGTGCGACGGTATTGTGTCCTAGGCTGCATTTGGCGGACGTTGCGTTAATGTCCGCTTGACTCGTCTTGTGAGTGGACGCTAATAGTTAGTCCACAAGTAGAGTACTCTTACCTGGACATCGTTACTGCGAAGTTGATTCGAGTTTATTTGTTCCGATTGAGGTTTAGTTATGGTTATCAATATAGTACACAATGGTTTTTGTTTATTGATTGTTATGTTTTATTGGCCCAGAGCACTTCACAGACGTTTAGTTACAGAGTTTACGGAGATTGCTATAATTAGCTTAGGATGTTGTCGTTTTACAGTTGTAATTAGTGATTAATCTTATTGATTTATTAATTGTAAACTACTTATGATTTATCTTAAAAACTTCCTACATTATATTAAGCACGATCAATTTTTCTCCGGTCACATTTTGAAGTAGTTCATTTTATCTTGGTTAGGTGTTCATTTTTTAAAACTTTTTTATCGAAGTCAACCGGAAATGACCGGAAGTGATTGCAAGTGATTGCGTGTGACCGGAAGTGATAAAAAATGACAAAGAGTGACCGAAAACGACGTAAATAAATAATATAAATAATAATATCTGTAAATATTATATATACCTTAAATTCATCTATATACTATATACCTTTAAATGATCTTTTACAAATGTTCCATCAAACTGAAAGTAATTCCGTGATAATTTGAAGACCTGAACAAAAAAAAATAAATCGTTAACAACATAAGAGTATCCTTCCAGCTTCTGCCAACAATATATATGTTGCCCAACTCTCACGGCGAGGACGTGCTGGTAAGGTATATTTTTTCGAGAGTCATTCCAGCGCTGCATTCAAACGAATGCTGCAACCGATTTTTACATTTCCAGCGCTGCATTCAAACGAATGCTGCAGCCGATTTTCACATTTCCAGCGCTGCATTCAAACAAATGCTGCAGCCGATTTTTACAATATTTCTTTAAATACAATATTTTTTGTATAAATTTGTGCTTTATGTTCAATTTTAGCATTATTTAGTAGTAGCAATTTTAAATTTTCTCTAATCCCTAGATAAAGCGACGTATAATTGACCGTGACTAAAAACTGGTGATGGTAGATAAACATCAACTTGATTGTATGATTGACCTTGCGATTTATTGATTGTCATTGCAAAGCCTAATCTAATTGGAAATTGTTTTCGGCGCATATTAAAAGGTACTTCTTCCTTAGATGGTGACAATGTTATTCGTGGAATGATAACTAATTTCCCAATATTTTTTCCACTTAGAATTTCGGCTTGAATTGAATATTTTAAGAATCGCTTTACAATTAATCTTGTACCGTTACAAAGAGCTTCATTAATATTTAAATTTCTTAATAAAATTACAATAACACCAACTTTTAATTGTAACTTATGTGGAGGAAGTCCATTAGGAGTTAATGAATTTAAGAATTTTGTAGGTAACATAATATCTAAGTTTTCTCCATTATCATCTTCTGCTGTATCTATACTTAAATAATCAAAACAGCATCCTTCCATTATATTTAGAATTTTATGATTTATATCAATTACATCATTATTTTTAGGAGCTAAAATTACTTTATCATTCAATGTTTTATCGTTAATTCTTATTTTATTCCCAAAAATTTCTTTAATAATGTCTCCTTCTTTGGATATTATATCAATCGGAATTTCAATTAACTCATTTTTTTCTTCGAACGAATTACAATATTTGCCATCGCCTACACTCAATAACCATTTTTTAAAACTATTATCATTATTACATATGCAAAGATTTTCATTTAATGTCATTCGAACAAAATAAGGCCATAAATAACTATGTTTGACAGAATTTTCAATAACTTCTATACTACTACCATGACGAACGACAGGTAACGTTTGCCTAAAATCGCCTGATACAACTACGGTTTTACCTCCAAAAATTTCTGTCACATCACATAAATCTTGCAATAGACGACTAACTACTTCAAAAGTAAATTTGGATGTCATCGATATTTCATCCCATATTATAATTTGTGCATCTTTCAATTGTCTGCCATCTTTTGTGTTAGGTTTCACATTACATGTAGTACTGTCAGTTATATTAAGTGGTAATTTAAATGTCGTATGTACAGTCTTTCCATTAGTTAACAAATTTGCTGCAATGCCTGTCCAAGCAACACATAAAAATGTTATTTTATGCATTTTTAAATAGTCTATTAGAACATTGAGTAAATAACTTTTTCCGCTTCCACCTGGTCCATCAATAAAAATGTATCTATGCTGTTTACATTCAAAACTTTGTAAAATCGTATCAAATATATTTTTTTGGATAATAGTTAACGATTCCACCTTTTTTTGTAATTCGTTTAACATTATACTTTCTTGGTGAACTGATGTAACATCATTCCAATCATCAATATGCGTAGTATTTTAGGCAAATCAAAGTCACTTAAGGTATATCCATGGACTTGTAAAACTTTTTCAATTGCATTTAGTGCTATATTTTCACCTATATTCTGTTCATATTTAGGATGGTAAAAATTATCTTTGTATTTTTCATATAAAAATCGCACATTAATAGGATTATGAAAAATGCAAATGAATGCAAATAACTCACAAAATGCCATAGGAAATTGTATTTGTACTGCTTCTTTTAAACATTTGTCCCATTCTTCATCTTCAGTAACAAGTTGTTTTGCTACAGCAGCTTCAAAAAATGTAGAATACAATACTCCGTCAACAGTACGTAAATCTTCAAATGATGTTGGCCCTTTAACATGCAAAAGTAGTGATCTGATAAAATATCGTTCTCGATCTTTTGGATTTACTAAATACATTTTGCTTAATATCGGTTTATTAATTTTTTTTCTTCGGTTCCATACTTTCAGTTTTTAATCAAATATGTAGTATATTGGTATATCTGAATATAAATAATTTCGTGCTTCGGGATCTACCTGATTTAATTTAAAAAATGCAGTTATGGTATGGCATATTATCCTGTGAGGAAATAAATTATTCCTCAATAATAAATAACATACAGTTAAATTTCACCAATAATTTGGACAAAAAATATTTTTTTTATAACGATCTAAAAAAAAAGCTGCCAAATCATTGGCACGTAGCTTCCACCAACTTAATTTATAGTTCCAAAAAATAAAATATTGTTTTAATCCATCGTAGTATGTTAATACTTTTTTAAAATGTTTTAAAAAAATTTTCTGTATGCAAACTTAGATAAATACATTGCCTAATCATTATATTGTTAATTAAAATTAAAATGAAGAACTGATATTTTAAATTTTACATAGAAAAACAATTTTTGCCAAAATTAAATTTTTTCTCCGGATATGACTAATGATAAAAAATGAATTAAAACTCATATGAAAATTAGACCTCAAAACCACCTAATACTATGCATTTTTTGAAACATTCTGGATTTTGTTAGCAAGTTATAAGTTTTAACAAAAATAATGATTTTCAGTTATATAGGGTATACAGCGTGAGAGATAAAAAAATATAATCCCTAATATCTTTTGAACTAATCTGTGTAATAAGCTGTAAAATGAACTTAACCGACGTAAATTAATTACATATCTATATTTTCCCAAAATATAAGTTAATTTAAGCATTTTTACTCCTGTAAACGACATAGAAAACTCAGTTTTTTGATTTTTGATTATTCACTCAAAAACTAATGCATGGATCAACATGAAATTTTAACAATTCATAAGTATTGTTATTAAGCATAGTCATGGATTTTTTAAAGGTATTGTATCAATTACTTTTAAAGATATGAGAATTTTGCAGAAAAAACGTTTTATTAAATATCAAAATAACTATTAATGCAAAATAATTAATTTATTTTTAAAATATAGGTATTTTTATACGCTATTAGTTACATTTGATCGCATTTGGAAAATTTTATTTTATCATACAAAATAATAGAAAATAAAATTTTTGAAATTTGAAAATTCACAATAAAACCAAAATACATTGATCGATATTACATTATAGATATTACGGTAAACATACACACATACACACACACACATATATTCATACGAATATTTCCTAAAAAAATGTATTCAAACTTGTTTACGTAAATTACGTATCAAAAACATGTATCACACTGTAAACGTAATACTGTTAATATTTTAGATAAGTCATAATTTATTTTAAAAAATATAAAAATTAGAAGAAATTACTTTTTTAATAATTTTGTGACAACTTTTAACTTTTAACAAATAGTACTAATTTAAAATTGTTCAATGCGATAGGGTCATAAACGGAATGCAACCGAGCGAGCGTTAGCGAGCGAGGCATTTGTCGCTAGTACTATTATTAATATCCTGAGCACTCTAGATGGTTCTAATCACCTTTTGTGGCAGATGCTGACTTTATTATCTACACGCGTTTACGTGGCAATTTAAAATAGGGATGGTCAACTGCTCTTGCTAACGCCGGAGATTCCACTTGACGGTCCTTAGCTTGTACTTCTCTCTGTAGCACTTATCTGTATTCAAAGGGCTTTCCGGTGTATGCTATGCCAAGGGACAGATTTAGCACGCTCCAAACACTAACACTAGCAAACACCGCCGCTTCACCTTAGAATCAGTTGTAGCCGCCAGTCAGTAAGTCACTACGCAAAAAGGCGCTGCGTGGATCGGCTCCAGGGTTTTTAAAGTCTCGGTACCGAGTGGTAGTCCAATCAGCATTCGCCACAAAGGAACGACACGTACGCCTTGTAGTCGTCTTTCACGCGCACGTGGAGTGCTGACACAGAGGTCAGAGCACTTGCTCCAATTTTCGGCGCTCAGTTGTGTAATGTCGCAGTCGAATGCACCTACGATACGTATGCACTCTCTACGTGCTCATACGGTTGCCGGTTCGCAGGATGTATAGATATATAATTTAAGAGTATAAACGTGGGGCATTACATCCGTATATATTTTGTATCCTAAATCCGTTAGTGTTATTCCTCTATATTTTCTGCAGTGTCGATTTTCCCCTTTTTTGTAGATCGGTGTCACTTTTTTCCATTCCTCCGGCAGGCCTCCTCCATCCCAGGATATGCGTTATCTCTCCCAGTAGCATATCCTCGCCGAACTTCCATGCCTCGTTTTGTATGGCGTCTCCTCCTGAAGCTTTTCTCTCCTTCAACCTATCAATTATCTTTCTTACCTCATCTATTCCTATCCCTCCTTCTTCACTTCCTTCTCTTTCTTCTGTCTCCTTTTCTAATCCATTCTCTTCCCTTATCTTCTTCTCTTTTTCCCCCAGTTGTTCTTCGAAATGTTTCAGCCATTTACCGACTTCTATTTCCCTGTCTATCTGTTCCATTTTTCCCTTCCTCCTCTTTTCTACAAAACTCCAGAACTTTTTCTCTGTCAGTTTTGCCCTCTTCTGCTTCTTTAATCTCCATCCTTAACCCTTCTTTTTTCTTCCTGCACAAATTTCTCAGCTCCTATATAGCCTGTATGAATCTTTCTCTGGACCTCATTTTCTTTAACTCTCTTTTTGCCTTCTTCATTGCAGCTTTCTTCTTCTTGCATTCTCTATCCCACCACTTTCCCTCTTATTTCTTTTTCCGTCTCCCTCTCATTTACTGCACCGCGTTTCCTACCTTTATTTTTAACTTTCTCCATGTCTTCGCTGCTCCCCCCTAACTAGCCATCTAAACTCCACGACCGCCTTCTCAGTCCAACTTGACTTTATTGTTTCCTCCTTCTTGTCTCTTTCCCTTCTCTTCTCTGATCCTAGCTCCATTATTATCGCCCCGTGATCTGACTCATACCTATCCTGCACCTTTAAGGATTTCACCTTATTTCTGCCTTCCTCGTTGGTTATTCCGTAATCAATCAGCGAGCATCCCATGCTCCCCACATACGTAAAATCCTCTCCCTCATCGCCTTCTACATTGCCGTTTAGGATACATAGCCCCAATGCTTTCATTCTGTTCAGTAGTTTTCAGCCTCTTTGTTTATGACCTCATACTACCTTATTGCCCTCCTCATCAAACCCTCCTCCCTCTTTACATGTTTTAAATTTAAATCTCTGCACCAAAGTGTTTACTCCCCCCCCCCTCTGCCCTCACTACTCACTTCCACCTCCTCCTGGTTTTTTCCCTTTCTTCTCTCATGTACGTCGAGCCTATCCACCATTTTTTCTTTTCTCTGGATCTTCGCCCCTATGAATTCTTTTGACCTATCTCTAAACTATTCTATCCTGTCTCCTTTCCCGTCTAGCTTAACAGCGATTAGCATACCCCCTTTTTGCCTTCCCCTGCTCTCCCCCTTACTAGCTTCTCTTACCTCCGTCATGTATCCTTGTAGCCTCTTTTTTATTCGGTCTACTTCTCCTTTTACTGTCCATGTTTCTTGTAGACAGATGACGTCAAAGCCTTCCATGAACTTCCACCCCTTTTCTTCTATTCATTTTAACGCTGCCACGTTCCAGCTTAGCACCGTCATGCTCTCCTTTTCCTCCTTCTTCTCCTTTTCTTTATTCTTTCCTTCTTTCTGTGTCTCTTCGAAAAACTTGGCCCTTTCTCTCAGACCAGACGTACTCCGTTTCTCCGACCTACGACTAATTCGAACATTTTAGGCCATTCCTCCTTACTTTCACCTTGTGCCCCTCTTTTCTCCATTGCTTCACTAGCCCGTTCAGTTTTTCTCTGCTACTTCTCTCTCTCCAGGTCGTGTCGTGGTCGACGTATACTTCTGTCCCTTTCAGATCTTTCATCTGTTTTTGGGCTCTCTCTTCTCCTTCTGTGCCTTTCTCCCCTGTCTCTTTTTCTTCTCCTGTAACCCCTTTTGTCGCCTTCTACTCTAGCCCCCTTATCTTTTCTTTCATTTTCTTTTTCAGTTCTTCCCTTTTCAGTCTTTCCTCTTCTGCTGCCCTCTTAATCTTCTCCTCCACCTCTAATCTTTCTCTTTTTTCCTCCTCCATTGTCGTCTTCAACTCTTTCATTTGCCCTTTCAGCTGCTCTACACTTTCCTTCCATTTCTTTTTCCATTTTTTCTCCTATTCCTTCATCATCTTCTGTCTCTCCTCTTTTTCTTCTTTTATTGTCTTCTACATATTCTCCAGTATCTCCTGCAGTTTCTTCATTTTTTCCTGCTCCTCTTTCTCCTTTTTTCTCTACCTCTTTCACCGGGGACCTAGGTGTTTAATTGCTCCTAACGACCGGGTTCATCTCTTTTCCTTCTTCGAATTTTTCTCTCTTCCTCGATTCCTCCTCGGCTGAGCTTCTTTCGTTTCTTTTTAGTCCTTCCTTATCTTTCTTCTCTTCTTTCCTAAAACTTTCTATGAGGCACAGCTGCTTTTGCAGATTTGCCTCATAGAAAGTTTGTTTTAGGCAGATTTAAGGTTATGAGATATATTAGTATTCACGTATTATATTAAAGTCTTGGGTCACTAGATTAGGTGCTTGAGACTTTTGATTTTTAGAATTAGATTGGCATTTTCTTATTCATCGGCGCAGCCACTGGTAATTCGAACATTTTCGAATTGATGCAAGGTTGCCCGATGGCTGATTTCAGGGGACAAGGCAGATCGCTCTCACCGCGATGCCCCCTGAAGTTCGTATTTAGCGACCCTCTGAATAATCGTGACCCCAGCACTGCATTTAACCGCGTGGAAAGTGGCGCCACGATGACGTTATTGTGCACAGAGCGAATAGTGCGAAGCAGTTGATATATCAACAAGTTTTAAATAAATACAATTTTTCACATCAGTTTCCTAATGAAGGTGGTATTGACCGTCAAAACATTGAAAAAAGAAAAGAAACTGTTACAGAAAAAATTTTTTTTCCTTTTCACCACACCACCTGCCTTGGGAAGACCGATACAGCTAAATCAATATTTTGATTACCATCGAGGAATAACATCTGATAGAGATAAACACATTTTCGCTAAAAATAATTTTGTTATGGACCGTGGGTCTTCACCAGTCTCATGCACTTACTCTTTCTTCAACAATATCAAGAGGAATTATGGACACGACACTTGGCATCTTTTGAAGAAGTGGGCTTCCCTACAACAGAACTTGACTAGTGCCAGATCACAACGACAGTTTATACTTCGATGCAGAACGTATGACACTTTACTTACACAAGTCACCAGCAACGCAAGTAACCTAAGCCATTTTAATTTTCACAGCGATTCGGGTAGACGAAAATTCAGTAAACTCATTTCAAATCCCCAAAGTAAAATCCTGAACTTAGAAATTGAGGATTTTTGAATATATATTATTTATTAAGAACTTGAATCTGAAAAATTAAAAGAACAACTACAAGAAATAATACCACACAATTTCATTCAAAATATTTTCGTGAAACAAGACTTAAATACCGACCACTGTGATAAACTCAACGAAATCCATGATAGAAAATTCTGTAGACATATAACAACAAATACTAACATCGAATCGAATTGCGAGAAATGGTTTAAAAATCTTACCGATTAGAAATACCACCCGCTGTGCAATTTGTAACGTCACTAGGACGAACATTCAATCCAAGAAGTGAACTTGATGACACTTAAACTATCAAATGCATAAAAAATATGAAAAACTTGATGACTTGCAATAACTTAACAGATAAAACTACCAATAACATACGCCATATACTGATCAAAAAGATCACACAACACAGATGTAAAGACCGTATTGATATCAGGACGGGCTGCGCGAGTCTACGAATAATTATTTAAAACTCGAAACGAATTACCTATCTTTCAAACCAATATTCTTTTACCGATATGTCGACGACATTATTACATGTGTGCCGAATGACAAAGTTGACGAAATTTTAAAAACATTCAATTCTTCCAAACTCCATAAGTTATTTAGATGTTTTATTGATTAAAAACGCAAAGAAAATTAATAACCGATTGGTACACCAAACCGATGTTCTCCGGCAGATTTTTAAATTACACATCACAACCCCGTCAAAACGATAAACGTTCATTCAATGCTGATTTCAATATTGATTTCAGTCTGAAAGCAGCGTTGATTTCAGACTGAAATCAGCATTGATTCAACGTTGATCGTTTCGACGGGGAACATCCTATGTCAAAAAATCACCATGGTGTACAATCTTGTTGATAGAGCGATAAAACTATTGTCACGGGGCAACTGGGCTTTAGCTCGACAGCCGCGTAGTTGTTGTCGCGTTAGCGAAGGGGATTACTCACCATTTTATCTCCGCACGGCTATTCCTCGATGATGCTGGAGTCGACAACGGACGTTAGCCGTCTGTGCAATGCCGACTCCGTACTATGCAGCCGGGTTGCCTCCGTATAGAGTCTCCGGCTAGGCGCGCGTTCTATAGCTGCGCCGAGATGTAACCGGCTTTACTCTGTCCAGGTTCGTCGGAAGGACGCGACGGGAATACGGAATAAACACTCGTGCATTCGTGTATAATGAAAGGATGTCTATATTCTGTATTATATTAGTACAACAGATTACGCGTCGCGAGAGGACAAGTTTGCACTCACGGTTCGTACTGGAGACGAGCCGACGACTCGGTGGCAGCGAGCCTCGGCCTCGGCATCTACAGCCGATTCGGTTGTTCATATATTGCGCAATAGCTAATATGACGGGCTTACAGTAGTCGACGCGCGCGTGAAGTTCTCGTTTACCGCGTGTCCGTCAGCCGACGACGTGGAAGGTCCTTGATGGCCGGGAGGCGTCCCTCTCGGTTGAAGCAGCGACGTGCTGGGGTACCGCTGATGCTCCAGGTGAAGGTGGCTTGGTTGCTTCTTCCAGCAAGTGATCTCGGACTGTCGCTGTTCTCTCTCGTCTTAATCACACGGATATCGTGGGTACTGTACCGGTTCAAAATAGCTCGTGTACGTCTAGGTCATCCTAGCGCTTTTGCCTGTCTGTCTCGCACGCTTCCCGAATATCGCCGAGTTGGCAACGTCGCCTCACGCATGAAATGGTCAAATGAAATATTTAACAAGAAATTTCATGATAATTGAATTTACAATTTGAATCACAATTTGATGAATAACAATTTGAATCACACGTTTGATTTTGAAAAATATCACATTGAAGACAGAGATCAATTTAAACAAAAGACTAGTTACTAAAATGCTACACATACACCTACAAGAAAATGGAATAAATAAGAAAGATGATGCCCAAATTTAAATACAGTATACACACACCTTATATACCAGCTGAAAAAAAAACAATTATGAGCCATGCTGTGACGTCAATAGCGGAAAAAATTGTCAACACGGCCGCTCGACTCTCTTCTCACTACTCCGCGCTATATAAACACGACGAAAATCTCGACTCGCACAAATTAGAAACGAACACCTTGAAAAGACATGTTTACCTATGGTCTCCCGCCGCGCGTGTGATTGTGTGAGTTGAAGTGATTCTCCATAATTGTAAGTTTCTTCTTGTCATAGTGTACATACATATACATAAACCATTTATAAATAAATACAACTGTTGGAGTAGTGGTACAAAATAATGACACTGAGGTTAATGTTAAAAATGTAAAGTGTTTATTTGATAAGGCTTGAAAACCTAGTCGGCAATTACATCCGCTCACATCGGAGTCATGCAGGCGAAATAGAGTGTAGAGTATACACTTAGACTATAGGTGCGAGATATGCGCAGTGCGTTCGTTCTCTTAATGGCTCGCCTCGTTGCAGTAAATCGAAGTCGCCCAATAGATATCGCGACGTGTACTATTTCAGAGTATACAATCACGATCATGCATATTTATATATTACAACACGCCTCCTAAATTTTATGATTGTGATTGTTTACATTTCATTTTGTTTAATACATTTTTTATACATTTTACCTTAGTCTTAACGCTTCTCTAATTTTTAAGCACTTTGTTTTGTCTAGACTTTTAGTTAGCATGTCAGCTAAGTTTGAATTCGACTGTACTTTTATAATATCTATTATACCTTGTTCGTAGTTTTGGTTTACATAGTGCTATTCGACTTATTTGTATAATTTCCAAATTTTGCAATAACATTTGCCCCTGAATTGTCTTCGAACATGTTTATCGCTTGTGCAAGATTCATATTAAATGTTTCGTATAATAGATGTTTTATAAATAATATCTTGGTTGTTGCTTCTGATAAAGCAACATACTCTGCAAATGTGTAGCATTTTGTAACTATACTCTGTTTATGAGTTTTCCAGAAAATTAAATTTCCATACAACCTATTTATAAAGCCTGTTGTAGATTTTCTATCCATATTATCTCCTGCAAAATCAGAGTCTACCATACAATCTAAAGTTTCGGTAATTACATTATCATAATGCGTTAGTTTCAAGTCTTTCGTTTTATACAGATATTTTAAAATTCGCATTGCATATTTATAATGAGTTTGGTAGTAGCAACTTTGGTAACGACTTAAATAATTTACACTATATGCTATATCTGGCATTGTGCCTGTACTTATATATAATAATTCGCCTATTAAATTTCTATATTTAATTCGTTCATCTATTTCTTTTCCTTGGGCTAGTTTTAGATTCGACTCCATTGGAGTTTCATATAGTTTAGGATTTTCTAAATTATATTTTGTAGCCACAGATTCAATGTATTTTGTTTGACTTAAAGTCATCTTACGTTTATCATCGCTATAATCTATATCTATTCCAATATAACTTCCAATTTTTCCAAAGTCTTTCATTGCAAATCTTTCCTTTAGACTAGATTAAACTTCATTTATTGTTTTTATCTCGACAACAGATTAAGAGATCATCTACAAAGACTAGAATATATATTGAATCAGTGATCGTAGTTACTTCGCACAAGTTTAATTTTTCGACAAAATTGTTGAAGCAATCATACCAGGCCCTTGGGCTTTCTCTTAGTCCGTATAATGCCTTTTGCAATTTGCAAACCTTATTGTCTCCGGTCTCATAACCTTTCGGTTCCTTAACATAGACTTCTGTTTTTACATAATCGTTCAAAACTGCTGTCTCGACATCCATTTGCTCTATAAATAAATTATTTTTACAACTATAAGACAATCAAATTTTCAAAGTTTGCATTTTTCCTACTGGTGAATTAATATTTTCTAAATAATCCTTTTGTTGAAATCCTCTTACAACTAATCTCGCTTTATAAGCATTATTATTTTTCTTTTTATAAACCCATTTTACATCAATGACTTTTTTATCTTTTGGTCTTTCAACAATTTGCTTAATATTATTTGTCTTTAGACTTTTCATTTCAGAGTCCATCGCAATTTGCCATTGTTTATATTCATTTGACTTTAACGCCTCCTCAAATATATTTGGTACATTTGCATCTATGTGATTTACATAGATAAAATGAGTTACAGAATTTCCATACCTATTTACAGGACTTTTCTTTCTATTAGATTTTCTTTGTACTTTTAAACTAGAATTGTCGATTTCAGCGATATCAAAAGTTAATTTGTTATCTCTACTTTCCCCGAAGTTCTGAGTAGAGATAACAGATTTTGTTTGATTTGAATTTACATTATATTCATCAATTTTTGATTCTTTTTCCGATATTTCATTTTCTACTTTTTCAGAGTCGCTATTTTCCAAATCTCTACCTTTGTCATCATCCTATTTTTCTAAACAAATAATTTTAGTATTTTCCTCAACTATTTATACATGTCTAGCATGAATGACTCTACCATTGACGAGAACTTTATAGCTATTTTCTACATAGCCTACTAGTACACCCAATTGTGCTTTATCATCCCATTTGCTTTTTCGCATCAACGCTTCTGGAACTCTTACGAAGACTCGACTACCATAAATTTTCAAATTTTCTACATTAGGTTTGATACCAAAAGTATTTCGTAAGGTCTTGTATTTTCCGCTTTATTTGCAATTGTACGTTTTTTTAAAATACGCGACCATTTTTATGATTTCAGGCTAGTAACGTCTATGTATTTTGGCTTCACGCATTAAACATCTGCCCATATCCATTGCAGATCTGTTATATCTTTCAGCTACTCCATTTAGTTCATGTACGTAGGGTGGGCATGGCAATAATTCAATTCCTTTAGACTTTACAAAATCGTAGATTTCGTGATTCAAACATTCTTTACCATTATCGCAACGTAATTTTTTAACCTTTTTATTAAATTTATTTTCTACAAGATTAACAAATTCTTTCAAACAACTTGCAGTCTCTGATTTATTTTTAATACAAAAGATTTTAGAGCATTTACTGTAATCATCAACAAATGTTAAAAAATATTTTTCCCCATCATAACCAGTAGTATTATGTGGACCATTCAAATCAGTATGAATCAATTCTAAAATTTCAGTTATTTTTGATCTGCTATTTTCAAACGGTACATTCGCCATTTTGCTTTCAATACCAGTTGCGCGTTTCATTTCGACATTTTCGATTTTTTCTGGCAGTCCTTCAACTAATCTATTAGTTACCAATTTATTTAAATATTGATAATTTACATGGCCTAATGCCCTATGCCATTTTTCTTTGTTAGTTATTTTCAAGTTATTTACGTTCATTTGCTTACTTTTCATTCCAGATACAAAGCTTTTCATAAAATATAAATTATCAACTTTGTTAGTAACGGCTATTAATTCTCTAGATTTGTTCTAAATTTTAGCATTATCATTTTTTGCTAATACTGTACAATTTTCAGTCATTTTTGCAAGACTCGTCAAATTTTGTTTAATGCATTCAACGTAATAGACATTTTTTATACCGACATATCTTTGATTACAATAATTTTTAAATTAAGATTATTGCTATTTTTATTGCCTTTAGCATTTTACCATCTGGTAATTTTACATAAGTAGAATTTTTTAAATCTACAAATTTATCAAAGAATTTATCATTTTTTATAATATGATCTGTGCAACCACTATCTAACAACCAATTCATTTAATGACAATTCTCATAATTTTCATTATACCCCGATACATGATTTATCTGACTTATTTTATTATCTCTACCAGACTCGAGAGTCGATAGAAGATAAGTAATTTGTCTTTGTGTCGTCCCATACCTGCGTAATCCATGATTCGGATGAATAGTTGCCCTGTTGCTCGCTTGAAGATTCACTTCTGGGTTGACCTTGTCCTCTGCCTCGGCCACGACCTCTGTAGTTTCCACCTCTGTTGTAGCCTCTTTGATGACCTCGTTGACCTTGACTGGATTGAGCACCTCGTCCTCGGTTGCTCTGCTGTGATCTCGTGCATGCATTTTTGTAGTGATCAACTTTTCCACAGTTGTAACATTTGCCTTCGAACTTGGCTGTTAAAGTACTTACATTATTTTTTTTATCAGAATCGTTTTTTGTATAATTTTTCTCTTTAATTTTTTATTTGACATAATCTACTGTCCTTTGATCTTCTGAAATGACATCAATGAAATCTGCTATGTAGCTGTAGCTTGGTTGTAGTACTCGTATTAAATACCTCATCTTCTCTGTTTCTTCTAGTTTTCCACCAGCCGCATTGAACTCGTTCACGGTTTTCTCGAATTCTGCGAAAAAATCGTCTACTTGAACAAAATTCTTGAATTTTACTTATTCCAGCTTTCCTCTGCAGATTATTTATACAAACCATGGCTCCTGCTACCATGTTGGAGTAGTGGTACAAAATAATGACACTGAGGTTAATGTTAAAAATGTAAAGTGTTTATTTGATAAGGCTTGATAGCCTAGTCAGCAGTTACGTCCGCTCACATCGGAGTCATGCAGGCAAGAGAGAGTGTAGAGTATACGCTTACTGTACTATAGGTGCGAGACATACGCAGTATGTTCGCTCTTGCAGGGGCTCGCCTCGTTGCAGTATAAATCGTCGTCGCCCAATAGATATCGCGACGTGTACTATTTCAGAGTATACAATCACGATCATACATATTTATATATTACAACAACATATTTTCACATAAGTTTTCTGACGAGGGCGGCATTGATCGTCAAAACGTTGAGAAAAGAAAAGGAAATGTTATAAAAAAAAATTGTTTCTCCTTTTCACCACACCACCAGCCTTGGGAAGACCAATACAGCAATAAAATCAATATTTGAAACGTTTTCCATCACAAATATTTAATAGCTATTGTTTAAAATGTTTATCGTTGTTGGATACACGAAGGTTTTGATTCAATATCATGATCCAAGAAGTACTGTCCTATTATTACACTGGATGTTAAAAACACATTCAACTCGGCCAGCTGGGGCAAGATATAGGAGGCACTACGGAAAAAGAGGTATCCGCATATATAAGAAGGATTCTGTCCGACTACCTGAAAGACAGAACTCTTTTATATGACAGAGAGAGAGAGAGAGAGAGAGAGAGAGAGAGAGAGAGAGAGAGAGA
>QLSS01000173.1:50075-62854 GCA_024372645.1 Trichomalopsis sarcophagae | reverse complement strand
GAGAGAGAGAGAGAGAGAGAGAGAGAGAGAGAGAGAGAGAGAGAGAGCGGCACGAATCCTATCAAGTAACCGGAGGGGTCCCACTGTTAAGTCACTACTCCAATCTATAATTATTTACTGAATTTTACTTACTTGGGTTTAACTGCTTGGGCTGGAAACTTTGCTGCTGTGCTGCAGTCAGGCTTATACAGGATGGATTTATTTAAATGAAATTAATTGACTTGCAATTAATTGACGTTCACGATTTATTCAAGATAAAGTTTTATAAGTATCGGAATCGCGACTTATGCCTGGATAACTCTTGTCGACGGATAGGAGCGTCGTACAAGAGTCCAGATCGAGTGTATAATTACAACTGGTCGCTTGGCGTATTCGGGGGATACTCATTAACCTCGCTGATCTACTTATTAATCTGAGTCGTCAGTTTTTCGGCTTCGTAACGACACCGCTGATATTGCTTAAATGCAATACGTCGCAGGACGTCACACCGCCACAACTAGCTGGTTGCCCATTGGTACAATGGCAACTTTATTGTAATATTAAACTAAAATTAACTAGCGGTTTACAAATAATTTTTATCCCTAAAATTCTAACATATTTTAACAATAATTTTATTCATTTAAAATAATTTCTACTGTTTTATATTTAAATTACTAAATATGCTGGAATTTTATTTACATACTTAAAAATCTCATAAATATCATTTTACATAACATTCATTAAAAACATCAGTTTATTTTAATACAAATTTACTCTATATCAATATATCATATATGCAGAATAATATAATCGGAGTTTTAACATTTGTTTTAAATATCTATAAACTACCAATTTTCATAAAATATAAATTTTGTATACCTATTTTGTTGTATACGTAGAATAACATTATAGAGATTTTATATGATAGATTTTTTTTATAATGGTGTTAATGAAAATAATGATATACTATCCTTAGATTGTGTCTGAATTTTTGGTGTTGTGATTTTACTTGTATAGGTATTTGCATGTAGTGGGCGTAAAAGAATAGGTGGTGGCATTGGGGCGGATATTGGAGCGGTAATCTTTATTTCTAATAATTCTGTTTCTTCATAAACTCTGTTCTTCCTTTTATTCATATGAATCTGCTCTTTTATGCTGCTTGTATTTTCCAGTGTTTTCAATAAATGCGTTACTGACCTGCAAATGGCTCCACATAGATGTATTGACCATCCAAAAATCGTGTGTAACGTGTAGTCTCTAATAATCTATCGATGATCAGTTTTCCAATATGCAGGATTATAAGTATCATAATAAACACAGATGAAAACGACCCACATATGATCAGTTTTTCGATAAGTATGTGCCATGTACTTTCGGCTAAATTTCTTATTGTATTTTCAGAAAATATGTTTTCAGATGTTTTCCCTCCCGCCATTTCTCTTGCAATCACATTTAAAAGTGATGCCTTCTCCATTGGAAACATTCAATGCTGTTGTAATTGGTCCAACTCTTCTTGAGAATACACTCCACTCGTTGCCAGTGTTTTGACAGAATCAAATGTCCATCCAATCTTCGTGTTTGGTTTCAAAGTATGAGGTGATACTTTTTTAGTTGGTGTTGGTGTGAATTTTATCCATTCCTCCGAAATTCTGTATTATGTAGGTACTATTGAGTTACAATTTACTTGAACTCCCTTCTTCACGAGAATATGCGTTTTTGGCGTTAAGAACCAGGTTTCATTTCCTGATGAAACTGATAATTGATTGTAGCATTCATTTAGATGCAAAATTTTTACTGTTTTTGGTACACATTTTATTAAATGTACCACTTGTCCTGCAATTCTTGCTATGTATCCAGGTTTTTTTCATAATACTATAGGCAAATTCATCCGGGGAAAGAGAGGCAATGGCTAAGGAATTTTGGATTACTTTTCTTTAAATTTCACATTTTTCCGTTATTAAATTAAAATATAAATTATTTAGCTGCTTTTCTAAATGCTTTTCTACGTATACAAATTTCGAATTAACGTATGTAAATAAATCTAAGTTTACGCTATTAATATTACTAATTTTATCGGTTTGAGAATGATACGCATTTAAATAACTACTTTTTTCTATGATTAGTAATTTTGGATGTTCTGTACGTATAAATTCTCTATTATAACGCATGATTTTATCCTTAGTAGCTAAAGCGAAAGTTATTTCATTTGAATTTAGTGTGTAAACAGTTTCATGATTTGTATCGCTAAAATATTTTGTGGCTATTCCTTTGAAAAGAATATCAAAAGAGTTTCTGAAACACTCTCCTTGCGGTAAAATTTACCAAAAAGTGTGTCCGCCTTCCATATCTATACAATGTTTTTTCGAAAATTTGTTTTTTCGAATTAATGTTATTTTAATTAAGCCATGAACAAATACTTTATTCCATGATCAAAAACTATCAGCGAAATATGCGCCTGAGCACGAGTTACCCTCTGCACTCCCGGTAAAATATATTCCTTTTGTAATTGTTGAATTTACCTTTAAATTTGCTATTGTGTGAATATTATCAAACTTAAAAATTCCCGTATCATGAATAAGTTTACATTGTTCATGACTTATTTCGTAAATATATTCCTGCTCTCCATTTTCTGTAGGAATAAGATGTCCAAAGATTCCACAGCTTGATACTGTTCGGTGGATTTCTATTTTACATTGTATTACCGTGACTTCTCGGAATTCAGCGACTTGTATCAGCTCGATGTTGACGCTTGTTGAATTCACTTGTGTATTGTGGAAGTCGCATTCTCCTGAGTCCAGTAGAGAGAATGTTGTTATGTTTGGTGTTGTTGTGCCGCAGTCGTATCATATTATAGAGTGATTGTTTGAAAAAGCGTAAAAATTATAATCATTTGAATAATCATGTTGTCCATACTCCTAGAAAGAGAAATATTTTAGTGTCAAGTATGGCAACGACTTAATTTATTTGTATGAACTGTTTTTGGTTTTCCATTGTAATTGATAGTTACATTACTATTTTCATGTACTTTCAAGATCTCATATGGACCCAAATTATGTTTTTTTTTTTTCAATTTTCCTGGTTTTGGTTCTTTTATTAAACAGACATTTTCACCAATTTTTTAGTAGATTGGATTTATAAATCGATCATAATATCGACGGCTGACTGGAAGATCACCGTATCTCAGCCGCGGCTTCGAGAACGCCGTATCCCGGCGGTGGCTTCGGGATCGCCGTATCTCAGCCGAGGCTTCGGAAACGCCATATCTGAGCCGCGGCTTCGGAAACGCCGTATCTCCGATTTTTTTTCCTCAAATTTTGTAGTGGCAGCACTGCGCAAATTTTAAATATGACGTAAACATTTTTAAAATTTGAGTCAAAAATTCTGAAAAAAAATCAGAATTACTTATTTGATTTATTATACAAAACTACACTGTAAGTATAGATAATGTAGAAATTTGAGTAGAAAAACAGCAGAGGTTTTTGTTTCATTTTACGAAACACGTAAAATTTATGGAAGAATAATATTTACTTAAAATGTTTAGCGAGGTGGAAAGAAGTAAAAAATACGAGTACAACGAAGAGTTTTAATTTTTTTCTGTTGAATTAGTAAAATATTAAATTTAAATTATCTAGGGGCGCGATAGCGCCGCTTTGGCAAGAAAAAGTACAAAGTACGATTTGTCTACGGCGCGACCCTATATACTTTGAAATTGGGGATTCCTCTGATCCGATCCGGTCGTGGAAGGAATCAGGTTTTCCTAAAGAAATCTTGGATATTATTGACAAAGTTGGTTATAAAGATCTCACGCCTATTCAACGACAGGCCATTCCAATCGGTTTACAAAATCGCGATATTATCGGTGTAAAATGAAAAGTTTTTCTACTCGAATTTCTACATTATCTATACTTACAGTGTAGTTAATGTCAAATAATAAATCAAATAAGTAATTCTGATTTTTTCAGAATTTTTGACGCAAATTTTAAAAATTTTTACGTCATATTTAACGCCACTACAAAATTTGAGGAAAAAAATCGCGTCCGAGATACGGCGTTTCCGAAGCAGCGGCTCAGATACGGCGTTTCCGAAGCCTCGGCTGAGATACGGCGATCCTGAAGCCACCGCCGGGATACGGCGTTCTCGAAGCCGCGGCTGAGATACGGTGATCTTCCAGTCAGCCGTCGATATGCTCCACTACAGATGCTCTCTATCTCTCCCTTTCTTTCCTCGACACTTTTCTCTTAGCGCGCGTGCACAGTAAACATAACCTCTACATTAGTAAAACTTTTGAAGTGAACATTGTGTTATTAAATTGTGTTAGTAAACAGATAGTTATTTTGATTTTTCAATTACCGAGTGTGATATTTACGTGTATATTGATAATCATATTGTTGTGTTAAATACCAGCCAGTCAACTTAAACTGTTAAATAATGATAAATATTGTACATAAAATATATATTTTACATACAAAAGGAAATTAAATTACGTTTTACTTATTCCTGATCCATTTATAAATTATTAGATTAACAAAAAATATAACTATAAAATTATTATTGCCATCATGCGTTAAACAAGTTCTATATTTGATAGTTTCTATAAATATCATATGAAGTTATCACTTCTGTCGGGCGTCCCGTGACGCACACGTTTTTTTTTTGTAGACAGACGGGATGCTCGTGCATATACAATCTAATGTATACACAGCGTATTACTTCGTCTGTTTGGCAATTTATATTATTTTCTGAGAATAATTTTTTTTTTTTTTAAAGAGCGGCGACGTTACACCCGCTTGCTCTGCGAACAAAAGTCTACACTTCGCGTCAAAGGAGGAGCGCCCCCTCTTACGAGATTGAGAAAAATAACTTCTACACTTGCACCGTTTGCACAATCTCTCGATTATCGGATTATTGTAAGAAAGATTCTTCGCTTACTAGACCAAGGCTGCTGCATAAGTACAAAAAGCGATTTCTTGGCAGAGCTTCCGTGAATATGTCTGCCAGGTTGTTTTCCGAGGTTACATACTTTATTTTAAGCTTACCATTTTCGTATTTCTCGCGAATAAAGTAGAACCGGATGTCGATGTATTTAGTTCTTTTATGGAACTGAGGGGTTTTAACCAGTTTAATCGCGCTCTGATTATCGACAAAAAGTACAGTGCCCTCATCAAATCGATATCCGAGTCCGGTCAACAGCTTCCTCAGCCAGCACGTTTCTTTGGCTGCGGTTGCTACAGCTATCTACGTATTCAGATTCGGTGGTACTCAATGTTACAATGTTTTTGACGTTGTGAACTCCACGTTATCGCGCCTCCGTTCATGCTGAATACATAGCCCGTTGTGGATCATCGAGTGTCCACATCGCTCGCGAAATCGGCGTCTGAGTATCCTACTACAGGTGTACATTCGTTTTTTCCTCCGTACATTATTACTATGTCGTCGAGCCTGCGAGATATGCGAATACATGCTTCACTGCATTCCAGTGATTTTTATCGTGATTGTTTAAGTATTTGCTCAATGAATTTATAGCGTAAGCTATGTCGGGCCTAGAGACGACACTTAGAAACATTAATGACCCGATGGCCTCTCGGTATGGTACCGCACACTCGTTCTTGCATTCCAGATCGGCTGGTTATAGCCTTACATTCGGATCGGCCGGCACACACATCGGTTTCGCATCATTCATTTTGAATTTCTCTAATATTTGTTTTAGGTACAAGCTTTGACTAATAATCATCGTTTTCTCGTCGTGATTTCTCTGAATTTGAAGTCCGACAAAATAGCTTGCATCACCTACTGTAATTGCGAATTCCTTCTTGAATTCATTCAGAATTTTGTCTAAAGTGTCATTTGAGCTGTTTGCAGGTAAGCCGTCATCTACAAAGAGTGCAAGGTAAATTTTGTGGACTTCATAATCGCTAACAAAAATATATTTATCTGCTTCACATTCCTTAAAATTAAACTTATACAGACAATTTTTAAACTTAGCATTTCAACAACTTGGCGCTTGTTTTAAGCCGTACAAAGATTATTTTAGTTCACATACCACGTTGTTTGAGTTTTTCCCGTCGACTTGAACGCCTTCGGGAACTTCCATTAGGATCCTCTCTTCCAGTTTGCCGTACAGAAAGGTGGTGCAAACGTCGAAGGACACCATCTCTAGATCCTCTGCTGTGATGTGTGCTAATAAAACCCTGAGCGAGTCTTATCTCACGACTGGAGAGAAGGTTTCCTTGTAGTCGAGGCCTGCCTCCTGCATATAGCCTTTTGCACACAGTCGTGCCTTTTTTATCATCCCTTTTTCGTCGGCATCATTCTGGATGATGTTGAAGACCCAGATGGACTTTATGGTATTAGTGTTCGGTTCTCTGAGTACGAGCTTCCAAGTTCTATTGAGACGGTGAGCCTCCAGCTCCTTGGAGATGGACTTCCGCCAGAGCGTGGTATTGGGACCGGTTACAGCTTCGCTAAAAGTTTTCGGGGTTTTTAGAGCAGTAAAATTTGCATCGTACCTTTTAGGTTTCTCCAACTTGCTCTTGCCTCTCAGTGGCAACTCTCTAGGAGGAGGTCTCTGGACTTTCTTGGGAGCAGGCGCAGGTGCAGCATCGTCTCTTCCTGTTTCTGCGTTGGCGTCAGCTTCAGGTGGTGGTTGTGGGGGATCTACTACATGGATCCAGCAATATTTAGTCTTCCTCTACAGCTTCCTGCAGTGGGATGGTCCCCTTACTGGACTCGTCGAAATCCATGGTCTGGCCACTATGACATTCCTGGTAGTTGGGTGGTATAGTCTGTAGTTGGATGACTCCTCCTCATATTCTACTAAAATCATTTTGACGGCCTTGTTGTCGAGCTTCTTCGATTGAGTTTTGGGTAGATTCTTGTACGCTGTTGATCCAAAAATTTTCAGGTGACTCAGGTCAGGTTTCATTCCGGTCCAAAGCTCGTAAGCGGTTTTGCTTTTCTCTCTTGTTGGAGTCGACACGCGGGTGAGGATATACGGCTGTGTTGACAGCTTCCGCTCAAAGCGACCGTGGTAAACCAGCTGAGTTGAGCAACGATCTTTCGCACTTCATTATGGTGCGATTCTCTCGCTCGGCCTTGCCGTTTTGTTCTGGAGTGTAAGGGACTATTCTCTCGTGGATGATGCCTTTTGACTCCAAAAATTTCTTCAGATGTCTGTTTAGGTACTCCAGACCGTTGTCGCTCTGCAGAACTTTAATGGACCTTCCAAATATGTTACAAATTTCTCAGCGACATCTGATTTATGCCTTATGAAGTAGACATGTCGAAATGATGTAGCGTCATCGATGAAGGATACGTAGTATAGCGCTCCACCTAGCGATTCCTCTTGCATCGGTCCACAGACATGACTGTGTATCATCTCGCATGGTAGCGTGGATCTCTCGGTTCCCTTTTTGAACAGAAGTTTGTGGGACTTGTTCAACTTACACCCCTCGCATACAAACTCGTCGGTTCCTTTTACTCTGATTCTGTTAATCATTTCTCTAGAAGTCAGGTCCTTGAGAGAGCGTACGTTGATGTGTCCCATTCTTTCGTGACAGACGCGTAGATCGGCGACTGCTGTGTTAGCCTCCGGATTCAGAGGAGTATGCACTTTGATACACAGGCGATATACTTCGTTGGACTGCTTCACTCGCACTACGATAGGTTCCCTGTCGCGCAGAACCTTGACCAAGTCACCCTTGAATTGTACTTCAAGACCGCGCGTTGTGGATAGGCCGACGGAGTATAAGTTTTTATTCATCTCTAGAACATACAGCACGTTGCGAATTTGTGCATCGGTCCATTCGTTGTGGATGAGTCTTTTCACGTTCAAAACAATAAGAGCACAATTCGTGGTATTGCTGTTTTGATGCTCTACCTTGTTTTTCCGGGTAGGACATTCTCGAGTGTAGTGACCCTTCTCGGAACACACGTAACACTCCACGTTTTCTTTCTTTTTCTGAGAGTTCTTCTTCTTTTTGTAAAGTATTGTATTTTTGTATATTTGTGAAATTTTCTCATCAATATATTTTCTTTTAATTACGGAAATTTCATCCCCTGTATTAATGTAAAAATCGGCCTCATTTTTCATTATACATTCACTTTGAAATGATATCAGCGGCGGGGAGTACCCTGCTTTTGCCTATCTGATGTTGGCAGTATTGTGCTGCTCGCAATTTTTTGTTGTAGTATTATTTGATTTGTTTTCTGCTGCTTCCAGTAGCCATGTTGAATTATTTTGCATAGCTGGAGGTGATGGTTTTCGAGCATAGCAACTTAATTTCTTATCACTGAGACCGCTATGACTCACGGTGTCAGTTGGTTCACAGCAGGGCTTCGAATTTTCTGCTGCGTGACGTCGCTGTGGAATTTTTGGCTCGTGTGACGCCTTCACGTTATTTAAAACCACACATCCTGTCTACTCGACACTTGAGGATTGAATCGAGCAGGTATGTAGTTTAAATGATTGTTCTTGTTCTGGTCTTCTGGATGTCTGTCTTTTAACCCATCATTATTTGCATTATTATTGTTGCCTTCGTAGCGTAGTGCGTTATTATTTCTTAAATCACCGTTACGATCGAAATAACCGTTGTTGTTATTATTATTCCGATTGAAGCCTCCGTTATTCAGATTCCCATTATTGTTGTAATTATTCGGTTGTCTATTCCCATTATTATATCTGCCATGTTGATTGTTTGTGTCATTGCGTCCCCCATTATTTGCATTTGGATTATTATTATTTCAACCATTATTTAATTAATATTCCTTAGTTCGGCAAATATCTATAGTATGCCCGATTCTGCCGCAATAGTTGCAAAATCCTTTATCTTTTTTTCGCTTTTCGCATGCAGGTTGTAAATGACCCTTGGACCCACAATAATTATAAGTAAAAGAAAGCGCTTCTTTCTCTTTTCCATTCACATTCGAATTTTTATTTGCGTTAGTCAGTTCGTTTTTCTTTCGGGCTTGTTTATTTGCAGTGGTGAAATTTAATTGCGCGTGTGACGCACTTTGATTATTCGTGTTTTGATATTAATTGATACGCGCGCTTTGCTTGCGTTCATATTCTATAGAAATTCTAATAGTTTCGCCAAGCGATTTAGGATGATTGCTGCGAACTTGATGATCAAGAGAGGACCTAAGACCAAATGTGAAGTGTTGTAACGCTTCACTATTTTCCGTTCTTTTTCTGTACATACGATCATTATCATCAATGTTAGGAGCAAATTCGTAGATCGTAGTGAGTCTGGTAAGCAATTTTTCCATTCTAATACCATAATCCCCGGCCTTTTCTACCGGCATCTGAGTGATTAATTTTAATTCACTCATAATCTCATCAGCCAGACCAATATTCCTATATTGCAAAATTAGATTTGACAGAAAATCGTGTATGGAGCTATAGCGGGTATGTAGTAATCATTTTTTAGAGTCTGATTTTATTTATACTTCTACAAGAAGGATGCTGAAACCGAACATCGTACCACAGTCTAATTCAAGCAACACTCTTTTCTATGCGCGAACAATCCTGTCGAACAAAACCGAATCGAATCTAACCAAGTAATAGATCAAAATAATTCAAACGTTTTAGTAAATCCCGAGATTGTTGCCGAACAGATTGCCGATGATGTTTCTTTCGTAAATACCTCTAATAGTTTACCGATTAATCCACCTGTAAATCAGCAAGCGGCGGTGAAACGTAAATGTAAAAATCGCGCTGTGACGGGATCGATTGCTTTAAAAAGATTAAAATCTAGAAATGACAAATTATTTCGAGAAAATAAATCATTGAAACAAAAGTTGTGCAGAATAGCTAAGCGTAAACGGCAGGGTAAATTTAATCTGTCTAAAAAACAATTAATTGATAAAGCTTCAAAGTATTTAAACAGTAGCGTAACGTCTTTTTTTAAAATGCAATAAAATCATGATAAACAAAGAAAATGGGAAGAGGATGAAAAGCAATATGCTTTAAGCCTCTATTATAAATAACTGATGATGTAGGTTTTAAAGTTCGACACATGGTCTGTGATCAAGGAGCTACCAATCAAAGAGCAATGGCAAAGTTAAGCATTAGTAAAGATCGATCATTTGTAGAATTTCAAAACCGTAAAGTCACGTTCGGATTTGATGGCCCACATATTTTTAAATGCATTAGGAATAATTTAATGAAAAGTGACCTCGGAATTAATGATAAAACTGTTTCTTGGACTGCCGTTAGTGATTTAAGACAAACTGAGCTTACAAAATGTTGCAAAGCAGTGCCTAAATTAACGGATCGGCATATTAACCCTAACAACTTTGAAAAAATGAAAGTCAGTTTAGCGACACAAGTTTTTAGTAATTCTGTTTACGCGGGTCTTATTGGCAGGTGCTACTTCTTGAGATTTAAAAAATCCAACGACCGTCGCGACCGCTAATTTTTGTAAACGATTAAACGACATTTTTGATTGTCATAATGCACGAAGCTCGAACGATTCTAACCCTTTGAAGCTCGGTTTATCTCAACAAAACCCTCAAGTTGAAAAATGTTTGCGCGATGCGGTGCCTTGGCTTCAGCAGTGGAAAATGATCGGTGGTAGGAATCCGGATTGTTTTAACAGTTTAATTTTAACAATTAATGGTGTATTAATGGTTTAACAATTAGAGTTATGGGCTCAATTAAAGGCAGAGAATGCATCGTATTTATTAACTTCTCGTTTAAATCAAGATAAAATTGAAAACTTTTTTGGTTCTATGAGATCTCGGTCGGGATTTAACGTATCAATTACGTCAGTATCGATATACGCATTATATCGATTGAAAAATATCGATATTGACAATATCGGTATAATATCGGTGAAAAAAAATGTTTACAATCAAATTATCAAAAACAATAAACATAATAAATAAGTCTGAATTTTTTTTTATTTAATAAACTGTACAGTGTACAACACTAGAATGTATATACAGATCTATACTTTACACTCTTATGGTAGTCGGATTTAATAATTAAGTTTTACTTTATTAATTTCAAATACTTATACTAAATATTTAAAAGAGCTAGTCTTTTTTGTCTAAGGAGGCCAAGAATAAAATCTGGTGTAAGTGTTTGCCGCTAAGACGACTCCTGCCCTGTGTACTATACGGCCTGCTTTTGAAAATAACCTTTCTGATGGAACTGAGGTAGCTACGATGCATAAATATCGTTTCGCTATTTTCGATAGAAGTGAAAAAGAATTACTGTTCCAGAATTGAATCGGATTGTCGTTTATGTTTACGTTAGGTTGATTTAAATAATATTTAAGATCGTCATACAAATCTCCTTCACTTCTCGTGCCTTTAACCAATTCTTCATGATAAGACCAAAAGTTACCTTGTTTATTTTGATCAGAATTGTTATTACAAGTGGATTCCTCATTTGGTGGAGTTTCACCAGCACTTTCACTTGCTGCAGTGTCTGTGAGTAGCTTAGATAATCTATCAATAGCTCTGCTGCAATCTATGCGATCCATTAAATGGATTTTTTTGAATCTTGGGTCGAGCAAAGTTCCAATTGCTATCATCGTTATTTGTTCTACAGTATCAAAACGATGCTTGAATTGTTCCATAACTGATTTTTTCAACTGCTTAGCAATGTCTGTCTCTGGAGTGAACTTTTCTAAAGCTTGTCTCAAGATGTTAACAACTGGTATGATTTTGCTTACAGTAACATAGGAATCGCCACATACGATTTTTGTAGCTTCTTCAAACGGTTTTAGTATACTGAGAAATTACTTTGCTGTCCTCAATTCTGAAGCTGAGAGCATATCAGGTGCTGTAGGTAACTTTAAAACAGTAATACTAATTGGATGAATTAATTTTAAAACTGTGTGCTTTCTTAATTCATCTGCAGCCGTGATGGATTGTTTAAAATACCTGACCAGTTTTTTTACCTTGTCTACCAATGGAGCAATTGTAGGATCTGCATCAATAACTTTTGAAGGCACTAAATTCAGAGTATGGGCGAAACATGGCAGGTGTTTCCCTACACCAAACGCATCTATAATAATTCTTCGCCTTCTTAATGTTTGCCGCATTATCCGATACAACAGCAGCGAAATTTTCAGGTTTAATATTCCATTCAGCGCAGGTTTCCAACAACCACTTTTCTATATTAGCAGCTGTGTGTTTTTTATCCAGTTATTTTACGCCAATAGTAATTCATTTACATTCGTTCTCGAAAATGTAATGTGCAGTCAAGCCCAAGTAACTTTTGGAGTTAGAGGTATCTGTCCATATATCTGTCGTGAGGCATAAGTTTTCAATTTTGGATAATCGCTCTTTGATTGCATTAGATAAATAGACGTATTTTTCTTCTAATAATTCGGTTGCAGAATTTCGAGTTGGAATTTTATAGTGAGGATTAAGAGCCTTCACAAATTCTTGAAAACCTTTTTCCACCGTTCTGAATGGTATATTGTCTTTTTCCAACATATAAATAAGTTTACTATTGACTTCAGTTGCTTTTAGTCCACCTACAATAAAATATTTTTTAGATTAATACTAAATTTTGTATAAATTACAAAATGAATGGAAACAAGTTAATTTTATTGTGGTACTACGTACTTCGAAATGATGTTTGTTTGGAAAAAGTTTCATCGACTCGTAGTTGCTTACGTTTCTTTGGAATTAAGCCACTGACATGCTCTGTACTCAAATTTGAAGCAAGATTCTCCTGAATCGATTCATGTTCAGATAATTGGTCCTCTGAATCTGATGATCCCTTGAAGTAATACATTTTAACTTTATTGTACGAATTACAGTATATTATTATATATATATATATA
>QLSS01000173.1:35749-50045 GCA_024372645.1 Trichomalopsis sarcophagae | reverse complement strand
CGGATAAATCGACAAATCTTTGCAGCATGTCATACGTTGAATTCCGACGCGTCTGTACGCTGTGAATTAATTTTAAAACTGTGTGCTTTCTTAATTCATCTGCAGCCGTGATGGATTGTTTAAAATACCTGAAGAAACATGGCAGGTGTTTCCCTACACCAAACGCATCTATAGTAGCCTTCTTAATGTTTGACGCATTATCCGATACAGCAGCAGCGACATTTTCAGGTTTAATATTCCATTCGGCGCAGGTTTCCAACAACCACTTTTCTATATTAGCAGCTGTGTGTTTTTTATCCAGTTCTTTTACGCCAATACTAATTAATTTACATTCGTTCTCGAAAATGTGCAGTCAAGCCCAAAGTCAAGTCAAGCCCCAGATACCTCTAACTCCAAAAGTAACTTTTGGAGTTAGAGGTATCTGTCCATATATCTATCGTGAGGCATAAGTTTTCAATTTTGGATAATCGCTCTTTGATTGTATTAGATAAATAGACGTATTTTTCTTCTAATAACTTGGTTGCAGAATTTCGAGTTGGAATTTTATAGTGAGGATTAAGAGCCTTCACAAATTCTTGAAAACCTTCTTTTTCCACCGTTCTGAATGGCATATTGTCTTTTGCCAACATATAAATACGTTTACTATTGACTTCAGTTGCTTTTGGTCCATCTACAATAAAATATTTTTTAGATTAATACTAAATTTTGTATAAATCACAAAATGAATAGAAACAAGTTAATTTTATTGTGGTAGTACGTACTTCGAAATGATGTTTGTTTGGAAAAAGTTTCATCGACTCGTAGTTGCTTACGTTTCTTTGGAATTGGGCCACTGACATGCTCTGTACTCAAAGTTGAAGCGAGACTCTCCTGAATTGATTCATGTTCAGATAATTGGGCCTCTGAATCTGATGATACCTTGAAGTAACACATTTTAACTTTATTGTACGAATTACAGTATATTATAATATATATGTATTATGTATATAGACATACCATGGTATTAGTATTTGATCTCTTCTGATCGATTGTGGATTGTTTTAAAGCGGGAACTTCAATACTGTGTTCTCTTCTGAGATGAATTGAATAATTTGTTGTGTTACCGGATCCTTCAACTTGCTTCTGACATACTTTGCACCTGGCCTTTTTAGAATCAATCTCAGTAAAATGTTTCCAAACTTCGCTTTTTTTACCCACTATTAAAAAAAATAATAACATTTTTTAAATATACATCTCATCAGCGAAAAATATACAAAATAGTCATCAAAGCTTTAAAAATAATTATTAGTACTTTTGTAGAATTAGTGATGTACATATAACCAGAAGAAAAGCCGTTGAAATAAATAACCCAAATTCAAGCTCTTTAACGTTTTCGATTGAAAACTTAAATAGGTAAAATCAAGCAACTGTAGTAGACTTATCATCAAGAATTACGTGAAGAAATAAAACCAAAGATCGAAGTAACTCTGCAAATGTAATATTACTAAAAACTTAATTCCTGTAATTGACAGTAATTCCTATCTGCTCTATCTAATACTCATCAAATGTAATTTACTAATAATCTTCCTCATCGCTATCACTAGTTGTAATTAAGACTATATCTGCTAGACTATCGTAAGATACGTCTAAATCTACAATCGAATCGAACACAATGCTCAAAATACTTTTGAGATATGACAAATTCTCGATTGATTTAATTTGAACTTTGTATGATTTATCTATATTTCTACACTGATCAATAATTGAATTCAAAGTTTTCCTATTGGACTGTAAAATAAACTCTATATCGCGTAAGTCTTGAATATCAAAACTATCTTTAATGTCCAATTTACGCTTTAGTCGCTTTGCGCGTGCAGCTGTCTGCAAAGTGCGAACTGTGAAGACGGTCCGATTATTTTGACTATAATTTGGAAAGAAAATAAAACTGCTGTTAAAATACGCTTATACAGTTTGATAAGTAACACGCATTTTTTTGAACTAATAATAATTCGACGCTGACTTACGGTTAAGAACGCGATGCTCCACGGCACGACTCTTCGATTCCGCGAATTGGTCGTTTGCTCGTTCGCTCGCTCGACAAATGATCGCGTAAACGTACTCGTGTATTTACATTATTGTTAAGTACTTACCCACTTACGATTACCTCAAACTCTGTTTCGCTCGATGACGCTCGCAAAGAGAAGTGCCGGTACCGAATACGTCGAAAAAGTTCTCGAAAAAGTCCAGAGCAATCAGCAAACCAGCAAAGGTCGGAAACGGAAAGGTCCTGTTGAGCTCGGCGCCGCTGATGTCCGGCGACGACGTAGAGTAGAACTTTTTCTCGTGGGCGCGCCGGCGTGCCTGCACTGCCTTTATGCACAACAAATAACAATGAGCCACGAGAATTGATGACTGATGTCTTTTCCTTCGGGTATTAACAGCCAACAGGTCAGGAACAGAGCTGTGAGCCTTAGCACATGCAAGAATATGACAGAGCAGCGTTATGCACAAAGTCACGAACTACGAGCCACGAGGCATGAGGTACAGCTGGGAAGCGTAGCCGCGTACACACTACACAGTACACAGTAGTACACAGAGAGGAAAATGGCAGGCCGTCGTGTCGTCGTTCGGCGTCCGCCCGTTCTTTAGCATGTGGCGAGTCTATTCAGTCTATACAGCAATATACATACGGTGATCGGATTTTTTAATTCATACTTCATATCGAAAACCGATATTGCTTCATGAGTATCGATACCCTGATATATCGGAACTCAAAATAACGATACAAAATATCTACTAGTTTCGCAGTTATTCTGCGCTGGAAACAGTAATAAGTATAGTTAAAGTGCGAAGCATTACCATTGACACATAGCCCAACAACTTTTACCGTCTCGGGCGGTATGTTATCAATCGCGCGTGCTCATGTTACCGGCAGAATCTCGAGCTCCGACAGAACGCCAGAATCAGGCTCAAGCGCCGCGGTGGTCGGCGTACGTACTTGCGCTCGGAGTGCCTCACTTTAAGATGGGGCTTTGCGCTTCTATTAAGATCTATATCTTCTTTGACGATACCTACAAGGAACAAAAAAAAAGAAGAACCGTACAGCAATTACTTCCTTAGAAAAATGTAATTCAGACTATTCATATGACATAAACTTGTGAAATTGATTTTGTCATACAAAAAATATTGTCTGCTGACAAACATGTTGCAACAATTGTCTGGTGTCAACATTGTACTGTTTATCGCTGCTGGGGTTCAAACTGTGATTCTTCTATTTATTTTTGCAAAAAGACAAATAATGCGATTCACTTTGCGCTCTAGAAGAGGTCCTCACACTCCAATAGCATATGATACTATTAAAGTAAGTTGAGGTATTGCATACAAATTTTGTTTAAATACTAAAGTTTAATATAAAAAAAGTGTATACTCGTGATTTAGTATACACTTTTGCGCACATATCAAGAAAATAATTCTATTAATGTAAGAGAATGTAATTTCAAACTTTAATGATACTTTCACAATTGCTTTGCTTGTATCGGCAAATATTTAGACAAGGTTAAAATTTTAATCTTATTGTATCAATTTTTTTTTGTATACTTCTATATTTATCATGTAAATTTCTAGCATTTTAGTTATGTTGTACCATATTATTTGCATCTGTTTTAATTTATAAATTTGATCTTTATTTCAGTCTCTTAGAAAGGAAATAGATCGAAGGATTCATGTTATTCCAAGGATACAGTATGAGCCATATCTTGATGAAAGTATACATAAATTAATGAATGAAGGTCCAATTCCTTCCCATTTTTACAGATTAAAAGCTGTAAATGATTTTAAAAAATTAGGTGGTAATAAATAATTTACATTTTTATCAGATATTGTGTGGATTTTAATATTAAAAAATATTGAATATCATTTTTAGAATTACAAATTAATCATCAGAATAACTTTTTTAAACGACACCCAAAAGAAAATATACGAGGATACTTAATTAATGCATTATCAGATAATTTAACTGGAAATGGACAACACATAATTCATGAATTTTGTGATTTATATGAACATGCTCGTCATGATCCATCAGAATTTCAGGATGAAGAATATGAAATCTACTCAAAATTATTACTGAAATTAATTGACGCTTATGTTTAATATAGAAAAAGTATATGATGAGAAGTTTTTCAAATACAACAGAGTAAACACTTTTTTTTTGTTTTTACCTCTATTTTTTGATAATTAATGATGATGAAAATAAAGTGGTGCCAACATTAGACTACATCATATTTTGTAATATTTATGGGTTATATTGGGCTATTGGTTTATACATTTTTTTTCCTGAAAATAAATAGTAATCTGTTCTATTCTATTCTACTCCATATTCATGTAAAATTGAGCACCACATGCTTTTCAGAAGCTCAACCAATAAAGTAGATATTTTCATACCCAACAAACAGTTAAGAGTGATGAATGACTTGAGAAGAGTACCAAATACCTTATAGCAAGTAAAAATTATGACATGCTTATATATTATATACGATATGCTAAGCTATATTTAGACACATATTATGGATATATTAAGATGTATGAAGCATACATTTGGATACATTCAGAAGTACCTTTTAGAAATGTGGAATTGTACTGTATGCTGAACTGTGTTAGGTATAGTTTCATATTCATAACAAGAAGCTTATATAATGGCTGGTTCTATTTGTACGACAGATACTAATATTAAGACAATCTGTCGTAAAAATAAGGAAATCGATGTTTTCACAATAAAATCTGTCGTACAAATAAGTATTGACAGCGTTAATGTGTTAGTTATATCGATTCAATAAATTATATGCATTAATAATATAGATAAAACAATACTTGATACGCAAGTAATAAAATTCTAACCTATAACACACGACACGTCAAAAACGCTAGGAACATTTGATGAACTGTGTTGGAGTGTCGCACTTGCAACCTCCTTCAGACCAATGATAGCATTCTTCATGGCATGACACCAGCTTTCCCAAAAGTGGCAGAAAAGAAGGCGTTAAATTTGAATAGAATAAAAGTTAATGTAAAAAAATAATTTTTTAAGTTTAATAACAGTTATAAACATTCATTGAACTTTTTACGTACTTTTACCCGAATCTCATTATTCAAATCATAAAATATTTTAATTTCGGTATTACGGGCGGTTGAAAACGATTAAGTAATAAACTTATATGGAAAAATAAATCTAAAACCGAAATGAATAAACCCATTTAACCTACGCTCTCCGAGCTCTATAAATAATTTAAACTACATATCGGCACATTGAAGGGGAGCAATAAAGCGAGTATAAAATCAAAAACCAAAGCTCTTGAACTCAACTACACTACGCTCCCCGCACTCAATAATTTATTTAAAAAAACTCCTCGGCACATCGGAGGAAGGCAAGCAATTGCGAGAAGTATATCAAAAACATAAATTCTTAAACCTACCATCCCTAGCATTGCGAATTTACGTACACGACACAGCGAAGGATGGCGGGCGAGAGGAATGATTACATGTAAATCTAAAATCCACCTACTCCTCGCACTGCGAGTTTCCGTACTCGGCACAGCGGAAGAAGGCGCGAGTGGGAAGTGACAATTCCCGCACTGGGTGGGAAATTGGCGCCGCTAGGTAAGTAAAAAACTTATTGATCTTACTTATGAGCAAGTAAAGTGTATAGTTGAGAAGAACGCAAACGACTTTCGCGTTTTTCGTACGTATTAATCGGGACTAAAGTGACACTTTTGTGACCTATTATGCAGGCAAAAACAGTTTTTTGCCCGCTACACGCATTATTTATTTATTTAGTAAATTTGTACTAATTCGATATTATTAATAAAATTTGCAATAATTGCATAAAAATTAAAATTACGCTATTCACGGAATAATTTATTTCATTTTATTCAAATTTTTGAATCGCACGACGTTTTTCTCCGAGCTTCGCCTCCCCCGATCTACCCATTCCAGTGTGTGCGATCCAAGAGTAAGGATGCAATTTATTTAAAGTGTTATTCGAGAGTTTAGCTTAGAATTTCTTTAAAGTTGGATATAGTGTTTAACGTCATGTTCAGTATATTGTATTTCAAAAGTTAATCAAAATAAAATTGATTCAATAAAAGTTTGTGTCACCGAGTTTTGAGTCCACGAGTCAATTTCTATTCTGTCTGAAGCTGATGGTCCGATCGAATTTGTTTAAATAATTTTGACGAGAAGGAAGACAAAGGAATTGTGAGAAGTCATTTTGAGGGTTGAAAGTCACTTCGAGTTAAAATCGTTCTCTAAAGAGCCGGCCACTCACCGAACAAAGTAAGTGACCTTAAATAAATGTTTTAATCTCCATGTTTTCGATATATAAACAAACCGACAGTCACGCAACCACAGTCAGTGTATTCATTTTCTTTTCCTTGCTGACCGCTTGCTGCTGCTGCTGACATTGTATTAGAGTGTAGTCCGAGAGACCCAGACAATATAAATAATTGTTAAGGTCAATAAAATCACTTAACAAAACTGGTGGAGGAGCTGGGATTTGACGGCTTTGCAAGTTGCGAGACTATTTGTTTGGCTCTTTAAGTATTAAATTTTGTATGATTGAGTAAAAGTATTATAAAAACAAATTTACGTGAGTGCGCGTATATAATTAAAATAGAATGAAAATTACAAATTGTTAGTGCATAAAAAAAAACATAAGTACAAAGAACGTACAATCTTCCGTAGGAATTTGAAATTCGAGACGCGCGCAAGCACACAAGGAACGCGGTGACGTCATGCATAGCCATATATCGGGTGACACACGTAGAACTTTAAAACAATTTCACAAAATAAATTTAATTTAATGAATTCGCATCTTTTTCTTTGACACAAAAAAGGGCACACTGTAAGGTTTAAAATACACTAGGTGAATTAATAGTGAAATAATTTAACAACATCTATTCACAAAATAAAATTCAATGTTCAGTTTTTACAAAATTTGACACGACACTTGAGTCCTTTTTTTTTACATAAATATTTTTCTTTTTTTTTTTACATGCTTAATACACAGGCAGTTTGACGAATCCTGCCAAAATCACACAACAAAGAATCCCAATACGTATTAAATTTTCAATAAAATTAATTCAAATTACAAAATTACTATTTCACAAAACACTTCAGCACTCCAATTTTACAAATCATAGCTCCCTTAGTCGCGCACAAAGAGAAACGCATGAAGGACTAGTTGTCACAAGTTTTTATACACAAGTGATAACACCAAGTTTTGTTTGCAAGCAATTTGCATCACATTTTGGTTACAAAATTTAATTTGAGAAAACGTAGTTCAAAATTTGATAGCTAGTTCACAACACATCAAAAGATTTCACAAATTAAAAAACTGTTAAAATAATCACTTTGATACACTATATTTCAGTAAGATTGCACTCAATACACCACACAGTTTTTCGTGGACAAGAACACATTTTTCTTGATACGTGTAGGGGTGGGCCTGTTAGGACCTCGTTTGTGCTCCAAAATACCCAAAACATCCAAAAATCTGGTCGACAAGTAACACTAGAGTGTATTGGCAGGTTATAGCCAAAAGTCGAACCAGAGCCTTGACGGGGCTGCTGCATAGAGTGCTGGACTCCGGCTTTCACAGAAGAATATCTGGGGTTCCACACTCGAAACAGTTAACTCTGGTATTGACACGCCAGTCAAAACCCTATAAAAATAAACAATTGATAATTTCATGCATATCTATGGTCTAGACAATAATTAATGTTATATTTTGCCCATTAATCCCAAGCACATCCAAATTTACATGTAAAGTAGGTAGAGACAAGTTTCAATTGAGAAGGTTGAAGTCATTCAATGGAGAGTAGATGCGAGTGTGCGAGTTAGTAGAGTAATTGAAATTAAACAAAGTGTTTTCGGTCAAATTCACAAAAATTGATTATTTCAAACAAATTAAAGCAGAAACCAGGAGTTTAGACTTAAATACACCTTTCTCATTAGAAAACTAGTAATAAACAACAATAATTATTAACAAAAAGCAACAACTGACCTCGACGCGACAATTTCTCATAGAGTTAGTATACAAAAGAATTGATCATTGACTATATTTTGTGAAAAGCATGAAGAACAAGTTAGAAAGTGCATACATAACAAAGTTTACATGATTTTAAATAATTATCGCAAATTTATTAAGATTTGAAGTGTAGAAGCACGAGTTTAACAAAGTTAATGTGATTTTGATCAATTTTCTTGCATTATTGAGAGCAATTTGAGATCACTAATGTTAAACAGATAAATTGAACGCCAAACCATAAATTATTGTTAAATAATAGAATAAACACACGGTTTAAAACACATGAGAGACGGTTCGACTCAATTTCCCTCGTTTACCTTGAATAAGAGTGAATGATTAACAAGCCGGAGTGAACAATCAATTGAGAAGATCATATAAATTATAAATAATTAAGCAGTGAGAAAGAATGTGGTAGAGTATTTGCTTATACAAACATACCCGTGACATCATACAAAGTCAGCATTGTCCTCCTTGATCTTGAAAATGTTTAAGAAAAGTGAAACCACTGCTGACTGCATGGAAAGCTGAAAAACAAAGAAAAACAATTTTACACAAAGCAACAGTTCTTGAGTTGCTTGAGTGAGTGAAATATAAAATTGTAAAAGTAAACTTATCTGATGCTGTGAGTAACTTGCAACTACAGCACTGGGGACTATCCTGGGCCACGAGTTTTCACCTTTTCAGGAACGCGGGAATAGCACACTCCCACCTTCGTTGAAATAGTACGAGATAGCACGCACGGTTTATGAATTGCAAAACTTTGTTAACAATTTATCACGACAAAAACGACACACGACACGACGCGAGGGAAACAGCTGACACAAGTAAACTTAACTAGGGAGTTTAACTCTAGCGTGAAGTCAGGCGCGAAGCGGTGCCACGTCCAGTCGAGTCTGAAAGCGAGCGGACGCCATCTTGAGAGCGGCCGAGCGCTCGCGCGGAATTTGAATTTGAAACTGTACATTGAAGCATTTCGAGAATATACATGTACGATAAATAACTAATTAAATTGCTAAAACTCATTAGTGCTTAGATTCAAGGATTATTAACAATATAAAAGCACGTTTATCTGAATTTTGTTTTTTGACAATACGCAACTTATATATAATATAAAATTGATCCTTTGCTCGAATACAAAAATTAACTTTACATTTACCATTAATTATTAACAAATTAATTTCGAAACCGAGTTTTGAAAAATTAGTTTTTTTTGCTCTCCACAAAATTAACCATTGTTTATCTTTCGTGGTTCAACAAGTCAATTAGAACCTTTTAAAAATGTATTTTTGGAAATTTACCTAGCTTGAATTTCTATGCTTCACCCTTCGTTTCAAAAGGTTCACAATTTGATGACTCTTGTTGGACAGAACAACTAGGTCCGGCACGTATATGCGAAACTAACCAATCATTATTATTATTATTGATTATTATAATTATTATCAACCATTTAAATAGAATTAGGAGTTCCTATAATTTTTTTTTTGCCATAATGTTTCTATAATTTAGTTTAGTTAACATACGGGAGACCCACATTATAATTTTTCCCCATAAGTATCATTCGTGACAAGAAATATACAAGCAGGGCATAAGCATATTGGGCAATAAATAAGAATTTGGTTTAATGAGAGATAAGGAAAATTCAAGAATATCGTGCACAGATAGTGTTATAGATTATTAAGCAGTTTTAAAAAATATATATATATTTAGAAAGACAGATAATTTATTTAGAAGACAAGTGACACATTCAACATGCCTGACGAAAATAGTGCGGGTGATCAAACGGCTGCCACGTTATCTACTACAATGGCTAATAGTTTTGCGCTTATGAATTGCATAAGCGGCATACCAAGTTTTGATGGAAGGCACACCGAGTTAAGAGACTACATTCAAGATTTAAAGAATGCAAATGAATTAGTCACTAACGACATTAGACCACAGTTTATGCGGAATGTGCTGCAAAGAATAACCGGACCAGCGAAAAAGAGTTTGAATAATAAAACCATAACAACAATAGATGAATTGATTAAGCATTTAAAACAGAGATTTGGTCCAGGAAAAGATTTCAGCTATTACAACACACGCATACAAACGCTGAGAATGAGACAAGGCGACACAGTGGGAGATTTTTATGACGAATTGAATGTGCTATTGAGCAGCGCCAAAAACGCTCTAAAGGAAGAAAAGGGAGAAGAGAACCTTGATAAAATGATGGAACCACTGGAAATGTTAGCAGTTGACATATATATATATAAAAGGATTGCCAGCAAATTTATCCAAGCGAGTAGACATGATTAGACCTAAAAATCTGCAAGAAGCATACGAAGAAGCTGTACGATTAAAATCACGCATGGAAGCGAGGATTATACCAGATTCAAGGCCACGAATAACTCGAAATTATTATAATGGACACAACTCTTATAATAATGGATACGGAAATGAAGGTGGATACAATAATAGAGGACAAGAGGGATACAGAAGCCAGAACAGATATGACGAGCGAAATCACAGAGAACAGAACTACATAGGTTATGTAAATGAACAGGAAGACTATATGGGGTACGTGAATCAACCCGAACAAAAAAAAAACCCTTAAATAACTAGTGAAGAAACAATTATTACCAAAACAACTACAATCGTAACGGTTATCAAAAAGGTAATGGTAATTACAACAATTATGGCAGAGGAGGATACCAACGGGGGTATAACAACAGTAATCGACAAGGAGGAAGCAATTGGCCGTCATAGAACAGAAACAATGGACAAGGAAATCACAGGCAAATCTTTAACCACGAAAATGGGCATCGCGAAGATTATCAACCCAGTGGTCCAGATAGACGAGAAAATTATAATAATTATCCAAATAATTGGAGGAGCGGTAACGGAAGAAATTATCAACAAAATGAAACTGAAAGAGAGAATTTCAACTCTCAAGGGGCTCGTCATGGAGAAAGAATGACGAGCCAGGAACAAAATCAGAGCCAGAGACAACAGCAGGACTCAGATCAACACAAATACCAACAACAAATGCAGAACTACAACCAAGGGAAGCAGAACTCGAATCAGAACAGCCAGAACAACTACGAACAGCAAAGAGCACCGGTATTGACGATCCAGACAAAACAGCCCGAGTTTCAAGAATGTGTTCAGCCAACTGCACGGGACCTGAAGAATTTAATTGGGAAAATGATGAACCAACAGCAGTGAGAATACGAGTGCCAGAAGGGACCACCAAACCATGGATGACATTCATGATAGACAATGGAGCAACGGTAAATTTAGTAAAATTAGGCTTCATAGACGACAACATGCCAATAAACATGCAAGATGTACGATGGCTTGGAGGGATTACTGCAGAAACAGTGCCAACTCTAGGATCTGTTTATCTACTCATCAAGAATAGTCCAGTAAAATTTCACATAGTTAGAGACGACTTTCCAACACCAAACGATGGATTACTAGGAAGGAATTACTTAAAGAAAGAAGAAGCTGTCATCTCTTATCACAATAACGCTCTGATGGTTAGCGGAGATGTAATGCACCCAATGACATTTTTGGGGCAACAGAAGGAATACAGAGAGCAAAGAGAAAGAGCACACAACCTCTACAAATCGAGTGACATACTACAAGTTGAGGAGAGAAATAGTAACAAATAATCATGCAACGTGAATGCTTCAGAGAATCCAGATGTACCCATGAAAACAAGACATATTATAAAAGCCAGAACGAGACAAGTTGTCAGAATTAATTCAATAATTATCTAGAGCGCTCAACAAGGCTGAAAGAAATTACTCGCAACTACGGAAAAAGAATGTCTCGCTGTACTATATGCCTTGCACCAATTTAGACCATATTTATTATGCAGAAAGTTCACGCTAGTGAGCGATCATGAACCACTGAACTGGATGCATAGCAGAAAAGATCCAGGACAAAGATTAATGAGATGGATGCTCAGATTCACCGGATACGAATACACCTTTAAATATAAACCAGGCAAATTACATAAAAACGCTGATGCGCTATCACGAAACCCGCCAGAAATTACTGAAGAAGAAATTAATAAGAATCTACCTAGCATTAAAGTGATGGTCATAGAAGAGAAACGAAAGAATCGAGAAAAATCATCAGCAAGCGCCATGATGTCATCCAAGGCAACAACGCAACCACGAACTAGAATACAGTTAACGGGTGATATAACGAATAAACCTAGAGGACGAGGAAGACCAATAGGCTCCAAAACTAATAAAGAAGCACCTAAGCTGGACCACAGCGTAATAGCACAAAGAACAAGAGCAAGATGTACGCAAACACAAAGTCCGGTAGGGTAGCTAATATCAAGCAGGGCGCAATACCAAAAGTAACCAAAACGGCCATATTGGGAAGAAAAACAAAAACAGAAAAGGCAACAAAGACCGAAGCGTCAACATCCAAGGCCACCACCGTAAGAGAAAGAGAAATTCCCGAAAGTTCAACTGATACAGATTCGGATACATCTATGACAGTCAACCCATCTAGAAAATCATGGCTATCATCTACAGCAAATGAAGATAGTGATTTGGACAAGGACAAGGACTACATTGATGATCGCGTATAGGAGAAGTACACACACGACAGGATTACTACGTGACTACGAATTAGCCAGACTGACAGTGCAGAGGCAAGCGAGCCGACAAACAGTGAAGAGACGGACCATGACTTCGATACCTCGGAAAATTCTACAGATTCAAACGCCACTGAGACTGACAGCACAGACAGTTCCGGGAACTATAACGATCCTGACTCCACGAACAACACTGACACTTCCAGTAGTGACAACAACGACAACACTGACGACGCAAACAATGCCCTCAATGACAACAGAGACGCTTAGACATCTTACAATAACAATGACGCACCAGCATATGACAATAATGACGCCCCAAGACGAAATGATTCAGTTGACATCATTGAAGCATTAACGATCAATGAACCGAACATGACGCTACGCCGTACATACAACCCGGGAACAACACGAAATTATTCATATTAACGCCACCAGACACCACACAACAACAGTTAGAGACTGATTTTAGAATATTTGGATAAATAGTGAGCATCGAACTACTGGACGGCACCACAAAAGGAAAAGAGGCATACATAATATACAAAAACAAAGTCGACGCAATAGACGCAAAACTGAACGGACCATTAAAATACACCATAAAATGGAAATGGACACCAAAGACAGAAGAAACAATGATCACTTATTATGCGGAGATCAGATACCGAAACAAACCTTTGACGACCCCGTACAAAACTGCCAGATAGATCATTTAAAACAGAGAGTACATAACAAAAAGACAGCATCGAAGACTCAAATAGAAACGGACCAAAGACAAACAACAACAACACCACAACCGAGCACGAGTGGACTGGCCGACGTACAAACAGCAGCTCGCCTAACAACATCCAATACGATAGCACCACGATCCGTACACAGAGCACAATATCTGGACTACACGTTATCCAGCGACGAAGACCCCATGGAGAGAGACCCCACGAAGACAACATACTGAAACCTAAAGACCGACAAGAACCAGTACAGCAATAGAAGAAGAAATTAGGAAAGAAATGGAGAAAATAGATTTCAACAAGATATTAGACATTAGTTTTAAGAGACGACACTGCGACTTTAGCCTTAAGGTAGATAAAAGTAATTTAAGTACGTCTTGACGTCAAATAAAAATACCAAGTCACCACTGTTGTATTGTTTTGCGTCAAAATAAAATATATTTTTATACTATCTTTCAAAAAAAAAAAAATGTACGACCAAGATTTTTGTTTCTTAAACTAGACCCTGACCCAAAAATTTATAATAATACACACATTAGACAATAAGCAATAACAAAATGAAATATTTAAGCCATACTAATAAAATGAGATATACAGTTAGCAAATAGGTCATAACAACAAATAACAGTAGCACATAAGTTAAAGTCACAATAAGTTTAAATTATACGAGACCATCCTTGACAAATTGTGTGAACGCGAAGCAGAGCCATAACCAAGCTTACAAGGTAAGAAAAGTAAAAATAAATTAATTAAATTATAAAAATAGTCTCACAATATATATATACAATCAGAATGGTATGTTCGGTTGCGGCACTGAAGGTCATCTCAATGTCCTGCAGCCAGAATGAAACCCCGCCTACGTAATTCCTCTAGCAACGCCAAATTAAAAAAAAGTGGTAGAGACCA
>QLSS01000173.1:2731-35291 GCA_024372645.1 Trichomalopsis sarcophagae | reverse complement strand
TGGTCTCTACCACTTTTTTTTAATTTGGCGTTGCTAGAGGAATTACGTAGGCGGGGTTTCATTCTGGCTGCAGGACATTGAGATGACCTTCAGTGCCGCAACCGAACATACCATTCTGAACGTAAAATTTACCGCTCTTTCTATTCCCGCAATAAAAGAATGGGGTTCCTATTTAAAAATCCAAAGTTGACCTTCAAATGACCTTGAAAAACGCGTGCAAGGTCAAATCCAAGGTCACCATCGGGTTGCCCCTTCGATATTCTACAACTTTGGTCTCCACCATTTTTTCGATTGTGGCTGTCCCTGACGAGTTATGAGCGGTGCCCGTTTAAATTGGGTCACCCTGTATATCTCGCACACACCTTATTTTTTACAGCCGTTTCGTCAATAAAATCAATTTTAATCTGTTCTTATACTAAACTCCTCCTACTTTCCTTTTTTATCTCTACATTCATTGCATGTAACCTCCTCCACTTTGCCTTTAAGCTCCTCCCTTTCTAATATGTAGTAGTGTAAATATATGAGTAATCCCCCTGTTAGAAAAAGTTAATAGAAGCCGATAAAATGTCTGATCGAGCTGAATAGGGAATCTTAATTTCATTTTTTGGATTTAGGTCGATATGAGCCAATATAGGTCGATGTATGCCTATAAAAACTCTATACAAAAAATAACAATTGAAATCGATAGATCTCGAGTCTCCTTATTTGAATTATAAGTTTTTGTATGAAGTTTGATCGGTCTATATCGATCCATATCAACTTATGTCAGATTTTATCAAGACCTCTTGCAAAAAATGATATTAAAATTCACCATTCAAGTAGATAAAAAATTTTATCGATTTGAATGGTGAATCTTATTGATTTTTATCGGGTTGAATCGTTTTTTTAGCAGCGCCGCCAAACTTTTAACTTCGTTCACAAATATAGCACACTATATAAATAGAAAATTCCAATAACATTGCCTGTATAATTTCGTAGATATCACGGTATACATATACACACGCATACATACGGACATTTTCTAAAAAAACTTAATTTAAATTTCTAACACACCAAAACGTATTTTCCAGAAGTTTGACAAAACTGAAAATTTTACTATTACAAAGCTTCCTTTAGGAGAAAGTAATACAAATCATTTATTCGAAATTTAAAAAATGTACATTTACTTTATAAAGTATGGCATATTATCCAGTGAGGACATAAATTATTCCTCAATAATAAATAACATACAGTTATATTTCACCAATAATTTGGACAAAAAATATTTTTTTTATAACGATCTAAAAAAAAAGCTGCCAAATCATTGGCACGTAGCTTCCACCAACTTAATTTATAGTTCCAAAAAATAAAATATTGTTTTAATCCATCGTAGTATGTTAATACTTTTTTAAAATGTTTTAAAAAAATTTTCTGTATGCAAACTTAGATAAATACATTGCCTAATCATTATATAGTTAATTAAATTTAAAATGAAGAACTGATATTTTAAATTTTACATAGAACAACAATTTTTGCCAAAATTAAATTTTTTCTCCGGATATGAATAATGATAAAAAATTAATTAAAACTCATATGAAAATTAGACCTCAAACCCACCTAATACTATGCATTTTCTTGAAACATTCTGGATTTTGTTAGCAAGTTATAAGTTTTAACAAAAATAATGATTTTCAGTTATATAGGGTATACAGCCTGAGAGATAAAAAAATATAATCCCTAATATCTTTTGAACTAATCTGTGTAATAAGCTGTAAAATGAACTTAACCGACGTAAATAAATTACATATCTATATTTTCCCAAATTATAAGTTAATTTAAGCCTTTTTACTCCCGTAAACGTTGGACATAGAAAAATTAGTTTTTTGATTTTTGATTATTCACTCAAAAACTAATGCATGGATCAACATGAAATTTTAACCATTCATAAGTATTGTTATTAAGCCTAGTCATGGATTTTTTAAAGGTATTGTATCAATTACTTTTAAAGATATGAGAATTTTGCAGAAAAAACGTTTTATTAAATATCAAAATAACTATTAATGCAAAATAATGTACGCTATTAGTTACATTTGATCGCATTTGGAAAATTTTATCATCATAAAAAATAATAGAAATTAAAATTTTTGAAATTTGAAAATTCACAATAAAACCAAAATACATTGATCGATATTACATTGTAGATATTACGGTAAACATACACACATACACACACACACATATATTCATACGAATATTTCCTAAAAAAATTTATTCAAACTTGTTTACGTAAATTACGTAGCAAAAACATGTATCACACTGTAAACGTAATACTGTTAATATTTTAGATAAGTCACAATTTATTCTAATTGCGAAAAAATATAAAAATTAGAAGAAATTACTTTTTTAATAATTTTGTGACAACTATACCTGCATTTTTATTTTATTTTAAGTATGAGTAATGCAATATTTTCAATGTGTCGAATTTTATTTAACTATTATATCAATTTTAAATTAACTTTTAACAAATAGTACTAATTTAAAATTGTTCAATGCGATAGGGTCATAAACGAAATGCAACCGAGCGAGCGTTAGTGAGCGAGGCATTTGTCGCTAGTCTATTATTAAAACTGGGGCTTAAGTATAAACGCAAAAAAATGCAAAACGATTCTATTCCGCAATACATTAAGAAACCAATCCAGGAAAAATAAAATACATTGGAAAGTATTTCAATTAATAGATACTGAAGCTGACCAAATAACACGAATACCACACTCTAATAAAGTAAAATATTTAGAAATTACGATCGACGAAAGATTAAAATTCAACTTACATATTAAAAATCAATTCAAAATCAATCGAAAAAGCAGTAAATACATTCAAAAAACTACATAGACTTTTTTATTCCCCTCACCTAAACGCAAAAACAAACATAATAGCATATCAAATGCTAATTAGACCCATTCTCACATACGGTTGCAACATCTGGTTTAATATCAGTGCAAGTTACATGGAAAAGCTAAGACTTTTTGAACGAAAATGCTTCCGTGTATGTCTCAACTGGTATCGCTATGATTATAATAATTACAAAAAAAGAGTGAGTAATTATAATTTATATAAAAGAGCAGGAATCGTAAAAATAGACTGTTGCATTATTAAACTGACTAGATATCATATAAAAAATTCGATAAAAAACAAAACTAATAATTTAATCTCAGCTCCATTCATGGAAAGACCTATGTACTACGAAAGATGATATCTCGACGAGAATAACTACCTAATAAATAACCATCAAATCCCAATAATATACTATATCCCGAGAAACATACATAACAAATCTTTTCAATGCACACCAGACAGAATACACAATGTACATCTTGTTTACAACTACTCAATAACCGAATTGGACAAAAAAGAACAAGACTTCGACTAATACTCACAAAAATCTGATAAATAAAATTGTAAAACCTGTGACAATAGTCATATTTGTTTGTAATTAATGTATATAGCGTTAATTAGTTAGCAAGAAACTTCAACGACAAAAATTCAGCTAGTTTTGTACCCGCATATTTTCTAGCATAAGAACAAGATATGAGAAACTTAAAAAATTAAATTACAAAACGATTCTTATGTAAACACAAACATTGTATATCTTATCACAGCAAGCGTCCTACGGGATCATTCTGCGTAAAACTTGTTATGTAATTGGTTTTCTGTATGTATTCTTTTATCAATGTATCTAATAACCTCTTTTGTTAATAAAGAATCACTTGGAAAAAAAAGTGCCAGCCTGCTAACCGAAAAGTTCACGGTTCGATTCCAGCTCGGGTATAATTTTTTGAAGTTGATAACTTCTTATGAGACGGAGTGAATTGGTTGGAATGCGTTACGGCGCCGTTATGTCTGGCTATCCCCACCCTGCCGTCTCTTGCCTTCTCTCTCGCACGCATACGGCGGCTCAGCGGAGAATCCCCACTCTGCGCGCGCTTTCTTCTCTCTCTACTGGCACGTGTTCTCTCTCTCTCTCTCGCTCTCTCACTCGCTCGCTTCTACATGCCCTCTCTCTTTCGCATACTGTATATCGACGGCTGACTGGAAGATCACCGTATCTCAGCCGCTGCTTCGAGAACGCCGTATCCCGGCGGTGGCTTCGGGATCGCCGTATCTCAGCCGAGGCTTCGGAAACGCCGTATCTGAGCCGCAGCTTCGGAAACGCCGTATCTGAGCGGCAGCTTCGGAAACGCCGTATCTCGGACGCGATTTTTTTTCCTCAAATTTTGTAGTGGCAGCACTGCGCAAATTTTAAATATGACGTAAAAATTTTTAAAATTTGAGTCCAAAATTCTGAAAAAAATCAGAATTACTTATTTGATTTATTATACAAAACTACACTGTAAGTATAGATAATGTAGAAATTTGAGTAGAAAAACAGCAGAGGTTTTTGTTTCATTTTACGAAACACGTAAAATTTATGGAAGAATAATATTTACTTAAAATGTTTAGCGAGGTGGAAAGAAGTAAAAAATACGAGTACAACGAAGAGTTTTAATTTTTTTCTGTTGAATTAGTAAAATATTAAATTTAAATTATCTAGGGGCGCGATAGCGCCGCTTTGGCAAGAAAAAGTACAAAGTACGATTTGTCTACGGCGCGACCCTATATACTTTGAAATTGGGGTTTCCTCTGATCCGATCCGGTCGTGGAAGGAATCAGGTTTTCCTAAAGAAATCTTGGATATTATTGACAAAGTTGGTTATAAAGATCTCACGCCTATTCAACGACAGGCCATTCCAATCGGTTTACAAAATCGCGATATTATCGGTGTAAAATGAAAAGTTTTTCTCTCGAATTTCTACATTATCTATACTTACAGTGTAGTTAATGTCAAATAATAAATCAAATAAGTAATTCTGATTTTTTTCAGAATTTTTGACGCAAATTTAAAAAATTTTTACGTCATATTTAAAATTTGCGTAGTGCTGCAACTACAAAATTTGAGGAAAAAAATCGCGTCCGAGATACGGCGTTTCCGAAGCTGCGGCTCAGATACGGCGTTTCCGAAGCCACCGCCGGGATACGGCGTTCTCGAAGCCGCGGCTGAGATACGGCGATCCCGAAGCCACCGCCGGGATACGGCGTTCTCGAAGCCGCGGTTGAGATACAGTGATCTTCCAGTCAGCAGTCGATATGCTCCACTACAGACGCTCTCTATCTCTCCCTTTCTTTCCTCGACACTTTTCTCTTAGCGCGCGTGCACAGTAAACATAACCATTTACTAACACACAATTTAATAACACAATGTTCACTTCAAAAGTAAAACTTTTGAAGTGAACATTGTGTTATTAAATTGTATTAGTAAACAGATAGTTATTTTGATTTTTCAATTACCGAGTGTGATATTTACGTGTATATTGATAATCATATTGTTGTGTTAAATACCAGCCAGTCAACTTAAACTGTTAAATAATGATAAATATTGTACATAAAATATATATTTTACATTCAAAAGGAAATTAAATTACGTTTTACTTATTCCTGATCCATTTATAAATTATTAAATTAACAAAAAATATAACTATAAAATTATTATTGCCATCATGCGTTAAACAAGTTCTATATTTGATAGTTTCTATAAATATCATATGAAGTTATCACTTCTGTCGGGCGTCCCGTGACGCACACGTTTTTTTCTTTTTTCTTAATGTAAGTGCCGGCACGATGTAAACAGTACATATATTACTGTGATAATTATGTGATAATCACGTGAAGTTAACGACTAAATTATCACGTAATTAATAATAAAATTCTGAAATGTTATTGAAAATACTAAAAACGTATTCATTAATGAAATAGATATTTCACAATAAATAAAGAGTTATATTAAAGAAAAAAATTCTCCTACCAAGATTTGAATCCAGAACTTTGGCGTAATATTAATCAACTGCACTACTAACTGGACCATTTGCTCTCTTCGATGGTTTATGTATAAAAGCAATCCATATATGTAGATTTTCATCTTTATAATCATTTTTTCTCGTACAAATAAATTTTCTTTTTGAGATAGAAATGACTAATAAAACACAAATTTATTGTTATTGAACAAGTAATCAGTTATAATTCCATTAATTAATTTTGTGATTAGATATTTTAGAATCTTCAAAATGATCGATATAAGAAAATATGATTTTAATAACAATACATTTATTTTTTATTATTTATTTCTGTTAAAAAAATGTATATGTACGATAAAGAACAATAATAAAAATGAAAATCTATAGATATGAATTGCTTTTATACATAAACATTCAAAGGGAACAAATGGCTCAGTTAGTAGTACATTGAAATATCGCGTCAAGGTTCTGGGTTCAAATTCAAGTCGGAGAATTTTTTTTTTTTTTTTTTGCTAATGTAACCTTTTATTTATGTAAATAGTGTAAGTGGTCCATTTTGTTAATTAATGAAAAAAGATATGATTTGGGTTTTTAAAGATATTTATTCATAAATGTGAAATGATGCATGCTCTGTGGATTCACGCATTCCAAAAGATGTAATCTGCAGATTTGGTCCGGATGAAAGGGATGCTGAGAATAATGATCTGTACAGATATGATCTTATATTTTTAAGCAATCTGTTTGTTAATGAAAAATGAAGATTACTCTATGTATTTACGTTCATCAAAGGCGTAATCTGCAGATTTGGTCCGAATGAAAGGGATAATGAGAATAAACATTCGTGCAGATACGCTTTTGTTTTTCAGAGATATTTGTTTATGAATGAGAAATTACGCATGCTTTATGGATTTACACTTATTATAAGATGTAATCTGCAGATTTGGTACGGATGAATCTCCGTTTCATTTAGAATGTTTATTCGTTCAGATACGATCTTATTCTTTTCAAATATTTGTTTATGAATGGCAAATGACCCATGCTTTATGGATTCACGCATATCACAAGACGTAATTTGCAGATTTGGTCCGGATGAAAGGTATACTGAGAATAATCATCTGTGCAGATACGATCTTGATTTTTGGAGATATTTGTTAATTAATGTGAAATGTAGCATGCTCTTTAGATTCACGCATAATACAAGACGTAATCTGAAGATTTGGTCCGGATGAAAGGGATGCTGTATATAATCATCTGTGCAGATATGATCTTGTTTTTCGAAGATATCTGTTTTTGAATTTAACGGTGACAATATTACTTTATTTTTTAATGTCGAATCATTAGGATTAATTTTATGTCCAAAAATTTCTGTCAATAAATAATTTTTACAAATATATTGTTTTAGTATTTCTCTTATATTATTTTGTAATTTGTATTTAGTCATATTTTTGTTTTCACCTAAGGCAAGTAACGAATTTTTTAATTTATTAGCTGGACTTTGTAATCGTAGATTTTTACTTGAAGATAGTCTTGAAAATTTTGATCATAAAAAACTTCTTTTTACTTATGTTTTGAGCATTTTTGTTCTGTTTTCATGCCGTACTATAGGCAGGATTTGTCTAAAGTCACCAGATATTACAATAACTTTCCCTTCAAAAGGAAGGTCGTTTTTACGTATATCACGAAAACATTTATCAATTGCTTCAAAAGCCTGTTTTTATGCCATTTATATTTCATACCAAATTATAATTTTTTCATTTTTAGTATATTCACCATATTTTGAATTAAGACAAACGTTACACGTTGTTTGTTTATTCATATTTAATTGTAATTTTAAAATACTATGGACAGTTTTTCATTATTGAATAAATTAGCAGCAATACCAGTCCAGGACATTGTAATGAACGGAGCATTCATTGAAATTAAATATTTAATCGTCACGTTATACAAATAAGTTTTACCATTTCCAGCTGGACCATCGATAAAATAATATTTTTAATGTATGTTTTTATGTAAAATAATGAATTAATAATGTTTCTAAATTTTCACCATCTTTACATACTTGTAATTCGTTATTATATTCTTCATCATCGTAATTATTTTGAATACTAGATATATGGAAATCATTTTATTTCAACCCATGTAATAATAAAATATTAAATTTTTATGTTTTTCAAAGCTCTTTGTACTGCTTAAATTTTTGGTATTTTCGGATCCATGAAGTGACAGTTATACGAATTAATAGGTCTTTGAAATACAAGAATGTATGCAAATGATTTACACATGGATTCTACAAACTTAAATACTGCAGCTTCTGCCAAATATTTATTCCATTTTTCATCAGTACTAATAATACCTCTTGATGTACAATCATTTCCATATTTATCATAAATAATTCCATCTTTAGTACGTATATCCGCAAATGATTTTGCACCACGTAAATGTAATAATAAAAGTCGTAGAAAATGCTTCACGCTTGTGTGGATTTCCAAAATATATTCTACTAATGAGAGGTTTTATAAATTTTGCTTCCTTCCTAAGGAAGCTTTGTAATAGTACTTTTTGGAGTTTGTGTAAAAACATGTAGGAAATATGTTTTGATGCATTTTAAGTAGAAAAATAGTGTTTTCAGAAAATATCCGTAGAATGTGTGTGTATGTATGTAAGTGGGTTCGTTCGTATCGCCTTTAGCCCAGCTTCTACTAAGTGGATTTTAATTTACCAAATCTCATTTTCTTTGTTTTTACTAGTACATAGCGGAACAACAGTCCGTTTTTACATTTTTTGGACACGCTTTTTTTATATTAATTTTTGAGTTTTGAGATATCAGTTTTTTCTAATAAGTTATTGGAAAAGTTGATTAAAGTCAATTATTTAATATGTACCTGAAAGAGAATAAAATTACCTATCTTTTTACTGCGGAAAATTGATATTATCGTTTGTCGTTCTTTTATTATACACCATAAAGCGCAATTTTTGAAAATTGTTTTAACTTGAAAACTAAATGTTAATTGCATTTTGAACCTTAAAATATGAAAATCTGAATGTTCGAACTGAAGGCAGCCGCAATAGACGCGACATGCGCAGCGAGCGCGCGCATGCAACGAACAAAAGGCGAGTCCGCACGAGTACGGAGCGCGACAGCCGGCGAGGGACTCAGCGGCGACGCACCAGGCGGCGCACCGTAAACGCAATTATACACATCTGCGCCGTGCGCCTTTATAAGGCGGATGGCGTTGCGCAACGGGCAGTTCTACTCAAGCATCATTCCAGGTAGTATCGTGCGCATACGTTACTACAAGGAAAAGCAAGAGATAAACCTACGCCGACGAAATCGTCTTGTGAGCCCACGTGACGATTTGGTAGACGAGCTGAAACCCGAAACTCCGAATTCCCATCGTGAGCAGACGAGGCAACCCGGAACATCCGAACGATACCTATTGCTGCCTTCCTCTGCCACTGTGAGCCCACAGGGTTGAGGGAGTAACAATAGTTTCGCTGGCGATTCGCTAGGTCGTGCGTTCACGTCCTGGTGAAACTAAGGTTGATTCCTAACTTTCAAAGTCAGCCTTACGCCGACATCTCACGACTCGCTTTATCCCTGTGTGCATACAGGATTAAAAGAAGAACGAGACGAGCGACGAAGATTTGTGAATGTGCGCTTACGGCCCTACGAATTCAAGGGATGATCTCAAAACACCATGACACTATCCCGACCATTCCTGTGCGCACACAGAGCGGTCAGAATCGTTGTTACACGACACATTCGGATCGTCGTAGCCGTGCGCACACGACTCCACTATCCCTAATGAATTCCTAACCTTGAAATCCACCACCGATCCCTCATACCGCCACCGAACCGATACACCGAAGCCGCGTGCGCCGAATTATTATTGTAACGAAATCGCGTATATATTCTCATAATTTGTTAATCGCGTTTAAAAAATTCTACTTGTAAAGACGAAGGACTTTTAACGAAACGCCTAATTGATTTCTGTTTCAGTCGGGATTTAACAACTGATTCCAAATGCTATTGTTTAACTAGGAAATATATTTTATTATTGTTAAGAATATAAAAACAGACTCTTTTTTGCCCCTTTTCCCTATCCAGATCCTGGAACCGACTGACTATCCAGTCTTTCAGGGAAAGATAAACCGTTACATTATAGTAAAAAAGTATGTAAAAAGCACTTATTAGCTATTATATCATGTCTGTTTTCTACATAACTTTTAGTAGAAGGTCAGGCCCATGCTGAAATTTTACAGCTACTTTTTGACGCACATGCATATCACAAGATGAAATCTGCAATTTTGGTCGAGATAAATGCAATGCAATAAGAAATTTTTGGTGCAGTTTTTCTAAACATACGTGTTTGTGAATATTGTGATGTTGCGCTTTTTATAACTTATCCGGTAACGCTAACAATCATATACACTTGTTTCTGACTCGATCTTTGTACCGCGGACTCTTAGATCTAAAGAGGGAGACAACGTGTAGGTATGGGAACAGATACGCCTGGCGTGGTAAAGGTCTATAAATAAAGCTTGTTTCACACTGTTTATGCTGGATAATAATATTCGTATATTCTTTAACCCCTAGTATGGAACAGGATTAGTCCGTATACAAGTTTACCCGTAATAATGTATTTAGAAATCAATCGGGTGATATTACTTGCTGCTAAACGACGTCATAAAATAACAATTGTCATAATTGATAGTGGAATTGATTTAATGAACCACGAGCTTCGATTAATAATACAATAAACTCAACCGCTCTGTCGTGAATCCACAACCCGTATCTACCAATATGGCGTCGGTGTCGCGTTCAAAGGACGCGGCATCCCTCAAGATGGCGTCTAACCGTTAGGTCTGCTCTCTGGCCTTGCTGGCAATGCCTTTCTCACTGTCGTCTTACTGCCATGGGACTACGTGCTGAAAAGCGCGAAAATACCCGATAACGTTTCGACAACCATCCGATATCTAATGATTTCGTTGCTATAATAACCACGGTTATCCTCCCGGCGGAACCGCGATTAATACTTGCTGGAAAACGAACGCGGTGTCGCTCAATCAGCGACGACACCACACCGATGCTTTATTGCGAATTTACAGTTTCAACGGCGTCTCGATATTCTTTCTTATACAGGCTGGATCGCTTGACGCTCAACAGCGGCGCTACGCACTAACCAAAACCGTTGCTGGATCGTGACCGATGCACGACGGCCTAAAACTCTCTTCAAGTAAGGCTGGATCGCTTAGCAATCGATAGCATCGCCACGTTATTACTACACGGTATCTGGATCAGTTAGCGATCAACAGACGGCTCAAATTATCTCGAGTTCTTAGCTGGTTGCAAAGCAATCAACACCGTCTCGATAGTATTGCAAATATGACGGGAACTCTTTGATCTACCGCGTCTTAGCGCTAGCGAAACGGTTATTATATTTCGACACACCGTGCCACGCTAATTATTTCACGAACGCCAAAACCCAACACTCACCGAATATTAATTAGGTGGTAGGATGCCGAGGATGTAACAACTTACTTCTTCGTCTCCTCTCGACCTTCCAACTTCAATGGCTACCCCACACTCTATTCCTCTCTCGGCTTGGTAACAGTTCTGGTAGTGATAGCGTCCTGCTCGTTGAAATGTTGAGACGATTCTGATGAAGAAGGAAGTCTCCTTCATCTCTCTACCCTGTACGTTCCTGGAAAAATCCCAATCCGCGCCCTCTATATGACTTAATTATGGCGCGCATCGCCGTCGTCAACTACGCGGACGCTCCTTCCCCTTTTCGTCCAATGAGCAGGAGAGAGAGAGAGATTAGATTAGATTAGATTTATTTGCGTACATTGTATTGTACAATAGTAATAATTAGCACTATGCAGTTAAAGTAAAAATAGTAAATATAAATTAGAAGTAAAGTAAGTTGAGGCGTGTGTAGAGTAAGTGTAGTGTAAAAGTGTACTGATAGTGAAGATGATTAGTATGAGAATGAGTAAGTGTGTGCGTGTACATGAATGTCTATGAGTTATGTGTTTTCGAGTTTAAGTAGTAATCTTTAGCAAGCCTTTTGAAGGTGACAGTAGATGAGGTGTTTCTGATGTGAGATGGCAGGCTATTCCATAAGTATGAGGCGCTGATATGAAACGAGTTCCTCAGCGTCTCAGTCGCGAAGGCAGGTATTTCCAGTGGTGTCACCTCACCCCTCACCGGCCGGGGCGAGTCGCGGAAGTCAAAAAAGGCCAGTACGTATGATGGTACGACTGTGTTAAACATTTTATGAAGGAAGCAGACTGTGAAATACTTCCTGCTTCCAGCAGTGGTTAGCCACTGCAGCTCCCGCCTATACGGGGAGATGCGCTCATCTCTCCTTACACCATAGATGTACCGGATTCCTGTATTCACGAGTCTCTGTAGTTTTAAGTCGAGTTCCTGCGTCAAGTCACAGTATGCAAGAGAACAGTAGTCGATTAGCGGAAACAGCAGTGCCTGCACGAGATGTTTACGCAATCTGAGGTTGGTACTCTTTCTAAAAAAGTAAAGCCTGTACATTAGCGAGTGAGCACGCTTACACACTTGTGTGACATGCTCCTTCCATAAGAGTTTAGAGTCAAGCACCAATCCCAGATTGCGCACGGAAGACTCAAAGCTAACTTGGGCACCCCCGATATTAATGAAAGTGTTGGCTGTAGAGGGAAGTAGATTTATGTAGTAGCGGGAGCCCAGAACGATTGCCTTGGTTTTAGTAACATTACGTTTAAGTTTGTTTTGCGCAGCCCAGCCCGTTATCCTCTCGGCATTAGCACTCATCCTTTCTGATAAAGAATCGAGCTCCTCGAGGTGGCAATGACTGTAGATCTGCAGGTCATCCGCGTAGATGAGATGGGAAACATCGGAGTCTAGGCAGAAACCGATGTCATTGATGTACAGAGCGAACAGCAGGGGACCTAAGACGGAGCCCTGCGGGACGCCGATGTTAAGACGCTGCAAGGAAGAACGCTCGCTACTGTCACCAACGACAGCCTGCTCTCTTCCAGTGAGATAGGAGGCAAACCAGCGGATAACCTGCTTAGAGAAGCCAAAAGTTGTTAGCTTCCTCAGGAGCCGGACGTGGCACACAGTGTCAAACGCCTTGCTAAAATCAAAGAGCAGAAGGAGTGTCACTTTCTTTTTGTTTATCCCGACCCTGACATCGTCAGTTAGCTTAATTAGGCCAGACTGAGTGCTGTGGCCGGAGCGGAAGCCTGTCTGATAATTGTCTAGTAAGAGCCTTGATTCAAGGTATTGCGAGACCTGCTTGTGCACCAGCCACTCCAGGGCTTTGGAGAGAAAGCAAAGAAGTGAAATCGGGCGGTAGTCAGTCAGGGTTGTTGGTGAACTGACTTTGTTGAGTGCACGCACCAGTGACAATTTCCAGGCAGATGGGAAACGGGCCTCGCTTAGAGACAGGTTGAAGATGTGACATAATACAGGAGCGAGAACTGGCAGTGCTTTTAATATAACAACCTGGGGGATGCCGTCGCTTCCCCTCGCCTGGGTGTCGAAGTGCGACACTGCACTCAACACGTCCGATTCCGTTATAGGGCTGAACTCGAAATGTTCCGGGAGGTCAAGACTTTCCAGGGTTAGAAGATAGTTCTCAACAGCAGGCGCTATCGGATCATTGGAGGTCGAGCTAAAATGCTTGTTGAGCTCATCTGTGCTAAAGCGAGGTGGTAATGGGGCCTTAGTGGCGGAAATTCCAAGTTTCTCCAGCTCTCTCCAGATCTCGGCGATATCAGTCAAGGTTTACAGGCGTAAATAGTAATAATCCAGCCTGGCTTCCTCGACCTGTTTATGAGTATAGTCCCTAGCATGTCTGTATAAGCGGAGATCTGAATCAAGCCTGGAGTTCCTGAAACGCCTGTATAGTCTATCCCTCTCGGATACAAGGTCACGAAGAGCCGTGGAGAACCACGGGTAACGCTGTTTTTTAGGTGTTACAGTCCGTGATGGGGCGAGTTGATTAATGGCGTTAGTAAGTTTAGCGTTAAGTGTAGAGATGCATTCGTCAAGTGATGATAGGGTGAGAGATGACCAGTCACATGCGCTAAGAAAGTTCCTTAGCTTCTCGGCGCAGATTCCTTTAAAGTTACGGTAGGAGTATGTGCTAGGTACGTGTCGTGGAATCTGTACGTCGAGAGTGGCCGTGATAAGGTCATGTCCGTTGATGAAAGGTGAGTCTGTCTTCCAGTGTGACAGCAGGCGATCCTGCTCGTCGATCAGACACAAGTCAAGCCAGGTATCAGAACCCTGTTTATGGTGCGTGGCACCATATGGGATAGAAGAAAGGGAATTTTCATCAATGAAGGCCCTGATGAAACTGGCATCTTCAGATGATGAAAGCTGATCAGAGTTGAAATCTTCCATTAAGACCTTCGTTGAGTAATTGTGCATGTGGGTAGTTAGCTGGTCTATAAAGTTAGAACCTTGAAAGAATGGAGCGTGAGGAGGACGATACACAACTCCCACGAAGATCGGAGAGATTCCCTTTGCCGATACCTCACAGAAAAGGTATTCAGGCTTACCCGGCCTGCCAAACCATTCACCGTCAGATGATGAGATAACGCTAGCCGTCAGTGATATATGTATGTAGAGGGCCACACCTCCTCCGTTTGTGTTTCTGTCCCGTCTGTAAAGTACGTAGTCATCCAGTGAAGGGATGGACGTTACCTTTTCGCTCAACCAGGTCTCAGTAACAGCTATTACGTGGAATGGAGAGCGAGTGGATAAAAAGAGCCTGATCATCTCAATGTGACCCGTAAGCGAGTTCGCATTGAAATGACAGACTCGTAGACCCTCGGACAGAGACGCCTCAGAGCCGGGTGAAAACGTGGCAGATGAGCTTGATGGTGGGTGTGGTGAGATGATATGTTTGTGTTTGAGCCTCAGTGTAGAGCGATGTCGGCAGTGAGAGGGAGCCGGGCTAAAAAAGCATCCAGTTCAGCGTCGGTGTTGATGATGGTGGCCCGCTCCCTGTCGTCGTTGCAGCGCATGAAAAGCCTTCCTTCTCGGGTGAACGTGCGGCAGCCCTGCCTCCTCTTGGCCTCCAGCCTGGCCCTCGAACGCAGCTTATGGACGTCAGAGGGAAGCAGCTCGTTGATGTTTATGAGCCATTGATGGTCAGGGCTCAGAGCTTCAGCTTCCTCCAGCAAGGTGGCGTCCAATTCGCTGGTGTGCAGCTTACGTTTCCGGTCCTTAGCGATTAGTATGGAGCGTGCAAGCGCGCTTGAGGACAGGGTGACGGCTAGTGGTGGAAGTCTGCCGTCACCCCTGGCGGAGTTGTTGGATGCATCAAGTCTCCCCATGGTCCTGACTGATGCTATATCCCTTCTGAGGACCGTGGGGTCAAGCGCGCTCACAACTGAGTAGGCGAGGAGGTGCAGCGAGGTTTCGCGGGTGTAGTGCAGGCCAGTGACGACGATCACGCTGTTGGATGAGAGAGAGAGAGAGAGAGAGAGAGAGAGAGAGACAACGCTGACACGTACTATACTTCCGCGGAGTCATTTCATCCCGAAGTCAAGTATAAGTCACCGTGAAGTCGCGGTGCACGGAACTCCGATTGGCGCACTGGATCGCACCAGTGCGGCGGCATGGCCCTGCTTGTAGTGCGTGCTAGTGGTCTAGACTCGCTCCTAGACGCGTCGACATTGCGGCGATACATGCATCGAAATTAAGAATTTTATCGACATATTTTTTAAACCACCGTTTAAAGAATTGGGATAAGCGTTTTTTTTTAATTTAAAAATCCTTTGTCAAAACTTACAACATTTTCTTACATTTGCATAGACTACTAATATATAAAAGGCTAATATATAATTAGACTGAATACACTACAATACATTATTTGACATCTAATAATTCATTATGTATCAGACTGAATTTAAAATATTTCAAACATGCGAACAAAAACTTTGTTACTGTACAATAATCAATCAATCACTTATTTTTCGATACAAAATTGTACTTATCCTAGTGTAATTCCTTTTTTTAGTGATGAAAACTACCAAAGTACACAACGTTTTTATCCCTCTGTAAATACATCAAGTGCTCGAACCTCAGCCTCGTTTCGTTTTAAATATTTTGACGTAATGATCGAATTCCATCGCATTTCTCCATCGCGAACTAACTATAATTTTTCCGACGTCCTGGGTTTTGGCACCAAATGTTTCGTTCAGTAACGCACTTTCGCGGGGAGAATTTCTTCGGGGAGGATTTCTAATGTATGAAATAAATCGAACACATAATTTTGACTATAAAAAAACAAGGACTCTCAAAAAGAGTTAATTTATTCAAAAGTAATGCTATTCCAGTGATGTATATGCGCAATCTAATTAACTAACACAGAAATTCTATCGTAAAAGAATATTCGAACTGTGCCTTTTAGCGGCTTATACCCAACTGAACCGTGCCCTTTAGCCTCTTGTTCTCAACTGTCGTCGGCCCAATAGCACAAGGGTCCTAAGCACGGACCCCACAGTTTTTATGAGCTTCGTCAGAGATTAGAGGAGAGATTCCCGATGAGCATGGGCGAAAGCGTGACGTGCGATATGCAGTCGTAAGCTAACGCCGCCCTGCGGTTTTCGATCCGAACTCTACGCATCTAGAAGCAGCGTAGGAGAAGTAGGGCTCGGCCATACGCAACTAGCTTCCTCAGCAGCAGCAGCGGCGAAGAGGGAAGTAGAGAGTACACAATTACATTGCGGCGCAGCAAGGCATAGAGGAGAAATAACATAAGCGGCGGTAACTGTCAAGAATTCGGGCTTACGCGGTGATTCATAAACAATTAACTCTAAGCCCTTAATGTCAGTGGCCATGATCGTCTTTATGAAATCAATTCTCATAATTAAAAACTTTAATTTTTTAGACGGATTATGGCTAAACCGACACAAACACGTTAAGCTTAAGCTTAAATAAAGCTAAATTAAACTAACAAGCCTCCCGATAAACATATACTGCTTTCAGTTTTCATACACCAATGACGATCGTGGTGGCGCGGTCTACGTTGTTGCTTGGTATTTATATGCACTTAAGTTCGAGTCCGAGGTTCGGCAAATTTTTTTCTTTTTATTTGCTTATAAAATGTTTATAATGCGTAAAAACAATAAGAAATATTATTATTCTTTTAGTACGCAGAGGACGTGCAATGTGTAACTACAATTATTTATAGTTTTATGGGTGTTCCGGGTTAAAAAACGGGTTTTTATGAGAGCCAAGATGTTTCGGGTTAAAAAGGGGCCTTTATGAGGGCCAAGATGTTCCGGATTAAAAAGAGGGCCTTTATGAGGGTCAGGGGGGAAGCGCGCTAATGGCCGGCCATATGGAAGGTCCGGGCCGAGAAAAAACCCAGAGGGCCGCAATTGAAAAAGGACCGGTCATAAAGCGCGTCCCGAAAGAAAAGCTGCTCGGACAGCACGGTGCTCGAACAACGCAGACTGCAGCGCCGGGTCTTTTTTTTTTTTTTTTGGTCGGGACCGCTCGAACGATAGCTTGTAAAATCTCTTAATGCGAACGTGCGGCAACGCACGACGACGAGCTTAACGAAGCTTCTTACTAGAAACTTGCTTCCCCGATGGCGATGAGCATAGCGGCTCAAAAGTGCGATGTGCGATGTGCAAGTTTGTGTGATAGATCTGCGTGCTACACAAGGTATGTTACGTGTAGCACGCCAGCGTATATGACCTACGCAAATATTGTAAGCGTAGGATGTGTGGGCCATGCGTGCGTGTATGAATGAACGCATGAATAAGTCGGCCCGCAGAATCGAATGCTGAGGTAGGGGCCTGTTCTCCCCGGAGCGCGCCCTCTCACATAGCACGGACGCAAGCCGATCGACTCGCAGACGCGGCGCCGAACAGCTCGTCGGCAACTCCACGAGGCTTGTTGACCTCACGAGGGAGCTAAGCTCCCGGTGTCCAATGCAGGTCCGCCTAATGCTCGGGAGCCCGACGAGGCTTTAGACCTCACGAGGGAGCAAAGGCTCTCGGTGCCAAATGCAGGTCAGCTGATGGCGTCGCGATAAGGCACGAGTTCAAAGATGGCGTGCCGTTGCTCCGGTGGTGTCCGGAGGTCGTAGAGAGGGCGGCGTTGACTAGGGAGCGAGAGGGGGGTCAAGCAACGAGATTCTTAGCACGGAGCTACGACCACCCCCGCACAGTCCTCCAAGCAGGACAAGGAGGGAGAAACGATCCTGTAGAGGGGGAGGAGCAGGGCCCTGCTCGGTGGAAAATTCTGACGGACCGACACTTTGTTCGCAGCTCTCGTCAAGAGCAGTATAGAGATAACTTAGGTTAAGGCGACACTGCGAATAGAACTTTGAAAATTGTATCGAAAGTTGAAAATTGTATCGAGACTTATTATATACCGAAATAAAATATATATATATATATATTAAGTTCACGGCATACAAGAATTTATCGATTTTATTCTATATGCAAAAATAATAACCATACAGCAGAAAGATGCTACAGAATTACAAACAACCAGCGAAACTACAATGCTCTTCCAGGAGGGAGCGCCTAGGAAGAGAAAATGAGAATAAAGCGTTCCCACTACAAGTAACAGAAAAAACAAATCAAGATACAAAGTTAGAAAGAAAGAATCTTGAAACCACTGAAAACAAAGCCAACACAATATTACAAACTTACGTACTAAAACTCGAAAATTTATTGCAATACATAGAGGTAGAAGATCAACACTCTAGTAAAATAAATAGGCTACTAGTGGATAGTGGAGCACAATTAAACATCATTAAGAAACAATATATATCAAGGAGGCACATAAATAACGACGAACAAATTTTAATATCAGCAATAACGGAAAATGCCATACGTACCCTTGGATCTATAAAATTACCAATAAACGGAATATATTTCGACTTTCATGTAGCTCCGGAGACATTTGCCATTCCGTATGACGGAATCATAGGAATAAAAGTCTTATTACAGCAAAAATTAAGATTGGACAAAGGTTACTTGGAAATAAACCGTAAGTTAGTAAAATAGTTAGCAAAATACTAGTACAATAGCGAACGAATACAGTATAAAAGAAAATAGAGACAGATGAGATAACGGTACAACAAGATTTAGAAAAAGTACTAGAGATTGTAGGAGAAATTCAAGACAGTATAAATAAAGGTATTTCAGAGTATGAGAGTAACACAGAACGCACATTTGATTTGCCACATTTCGTAAAAGAAAACTCGGATGAAGCACAATTGAGCAGCTGGAATCAACGAAGACTTACAGATTTCATTCATGATTCAAAGGTGCATATGCAGAAACTTATAGGAAACATTAATGAAACTCTCGAAAGTACAGAGAAAGAAGAAGCCGAGGAATACTGCATACAAAATTTTATGACATTCGTAAAAACACTTAAAGAAAACGTAGATTTTGAAAGTGATGAAAAATATCTACGCCATATAAACGAAATAAATTTTACACTGCGGTTCTATATATCTAACGTCAGAAGGCGAAAAAAAGTAGAGGAAATAGCAAAATTAAGTAAAAATGAGAGAAACAAACTATTAATGAACACAATAAATTTAAATCATTTATCGAGAAAAAAAAGGAAAATTATTGAAGATCTAATCCTATTAAACGAAGACATGCTCGCTAGAAGAAGAAAAGTTGGGAACATGCAACGTGGAAGAGCACGAGATAAATTTAACCGACGAAACGCCAGTTTACGTAAAACAATTTCCGTTACCCTATACATTAAAACAAATAGCTATTAGTGAAACAAAAAAATTAATCTTACATGAATTAATTAGATCTTCAACTAGCGCATTTAATGCCCCGGCATGGGTTGTGCCAAAAAAAGGTTTAACAAAAGACGGAAAAAAGAAAAGGAGGTTAGTTATTGATTACCGAAAACTAAATGCCAAAACAATACCAGACCCTTACCTTTTACCAAATATAACAGAGATATTCGATTCTATGGGAAAAAGCAGATATTTTACAACGATTGATATGGTATCAGGTTTCCACCAAATAAAAATGAAAGAGTCAGATATACACAAAACAGCATTTAGCATACACCAATTGGGATGATTCGAATTTAAAGTACTTCCATTTGGACTAATTAATTCACCAAGAGTATTTCAAAGAATATTAACTAACGAACTAGGAGATTTATTGGAGAAGAAATTCTGCTATGTTTATATTGATGACATATTTATAGTATCAAATACAGTAGAAGAACATAATGAAAGATTTAACCTAGTAGCACAAAAACTAAGAGAAGCGGGACTTAAATTAGAAACAAGTAAATGTAATTTTTTTCAGAAAGAAGTGGAGTCTTTGGGTCACATTATTAGTGAGCGAGGAATGAAAACAGATCTAAAGAAAATTGAAGCCATAACCAAATTTCCAATTCCACTAAACGTTAAAAATGTTCGAGAATTTTTAGGATTAGCAGGCTACAGACGATTCATACAAAATTTTACAGAAATAGCTAAACCAATTATACAGTTATTACAAAAATAAGTAAAATTTGAATGGAAGAAGGAACAACAACAAGCATTTGAACGATTAAAAGAAGCTTTATGTTCGGCACCAGTACTACAGTTTCCGGATATGTCAAAACCATTTATTATAACAACAGATCGGAGAGGACAGACCAATTGCATTTGCGTCAAGAGTATTGAAAGCAGCAGAGAAGAATTATCATACTTATGAGCGTGAAGCCCTTGCAATCACGTTTGCAGTAAAAACATTTATAAATTATATTTATGGCAATAAATTCAAAATAATTACTGACCATAAGCCACTATTATCATTAAAATCAGCAGATAAAACCAGTAGAGTGCAAAAATGGAGATTGCAATTATTACATTACGATTATGAAATTATTTATAAACCGGGAAAAATTAATACAAACTCGGGTGCATTGTCAAGAAATCCAGTAGAAAACATTCAAATAAATGTGATTACAAGAGCTCAAAAAGCAAAAGAACTAAAAACATTAGATACTAGTGAAATACCTACCAATGACATGAAAATTCAAAAACTAAATGATGAACGGATTAAACTAAAGGAAAGAAAAAATTGCAAGAAAAATAAAAACAAAGATAAGATAGAAGAATTTACGAAAACAAAAACATGTGGGAAAAAAATAATAAATACGGAAACTGACAAAACCATCGTTTATACAAAAAAATCTATACAATTTAGAAAAGACACCATCGCGCACGTCATACATAAACAAGGAAAATCTTTAGACCAGAAAACGGAGTGGCTATTAAATAGTAAAAATGTTATGGCTAATAAATATTTAAATATAAACGAAATTGAAATTTTTAATTTAAATTCAAAAAAGTATTTATAATATGCATGGATACAGGCCAAGCAGCAACCAGGGTAAAAGAAAATGTACACAAAAACTTTGAGCTTCTGAGAGAATTCATGATACGCAAAAAAGTTAAAAGTTTTAGCATTTCTAAGGATTTAAATAACATAAATTGGCCGGAAATAGAAGAAATTTTAACTAAAGTCTTCCAACATTCAGATATATAAGTAGTCATTTGTCTAAATTATATAGAACATGTTGAATTAAAAGACAGATATAAAATATTCAATTTAAATCATTCAAGTACTATAGGAGGTCATTCTGGAGTAAATAGAACATTTAATAGAATTAGAAGTAAATATTTTTGGGAAAACTTAAAAGCAGACATTGAAAAGAGAATTAAAAACTGTGAAGATTGCCAAAGAAATAAACTGAAGAGAGTTAAAACTAGATAACCTATGGTTATAACAGACACACCGTTTAAGCCATTGTATAAAGTAACTATGGATATAGTGGGTCCATTAAATGTTACTAAAAATCAAAATAAATATATTCTCACTATACAGGATCAGCTGTCGAAATATTTAATCGCAGTGCCTCATCGGATCAAACAGCTGAAACTATTGCTGATGCGTTTATAAAAAAATTCATATGTATTTTTAGTTCACCTAAAGTAGTTTAAACTGACAGAGGAGAAAATTTTACAAGTAAACTCTTAAAATCAATCGAAAAAGATTTAAATTCTCAAAGATTGAAACAACAGCATTTTCTCAGTCTAATGGATCATTGGAAAGGGCGCATCACCCATTATGTGAATATTTAAAAATTTTTAGCACAAAAAAAATAGAATATGACGAATTATTAGAACTTAGCACAATTTCATTATAATATAAGTGTACATGAAATTGTTTTCGCTTAATCTCCTAGACTACCTTCAAGTGAAACATTAAAAGCATCCGAACAGCTGCCAACATTTAATAATTATATAACAAATTTAGTAAAAAATATGCAAAAAATATTATGATAAAGTTATAAATCCAGTAAATTTCGAAAAAGGGGATCAAGTAGGCTCATAAAAGAACCAAAACCCGAAAAATTAGAAAAAAATCACAATTTGGGACAGTTTGAAATACTAGAGGTCGACGAGAATAACAATATCGTAATAAACAAGAACGGGAAGAGAAACACGGTGCATGCTAATAAACTAATTATTTATAAAAAGAAAAACTAATATAATTTTCTGTTTTAGGAAAAATAATCATGATCAACATAATAATTTTTATTGCAATCATTAAAGTAACTGTAACAGTTATTGGATATGACTGTGGATCTGCAACACCAAATATTAGGACATTTTCGCTACTCGACTCTGGAGAATGCGATTTCCACACCACGCAAGTAAACTTGACAAACGTCGCTATAGAACTCGTGCAAATAGCAGACTTCAGGAGAGTAACGATTATTCAATGTAAAATCGAAATTCATAGAACTATTTTCGACTGCGGGATATTCGGACACCTTATACCAACAGAAACTGCAGAGCAACAATACATTGAAGAGATAAGTCATGAACAATGTAAAGCTATTCATGAAACAGGTATCTTTAAATATGACAAAATTCATATACTATATCAAATTTAAAAATAAAAGCAACAACGACGAAAGACATAGATTTCGCAGGAAGTGCGAAGGGCAACTCTTGTTCATGGCTTAATAAAAATCACATTAATAGAAAATACAGCTAGAGTAAACTTAAATAATGATAAGCTAATGTTAAACTCGCGTGTAGTATGTAAATTTTCGGAGAAAAACTGTATGAATATGGAAGGCGGTCATACATTTTGAGACATTTTGCCTACAGGCGAATGCTTTAAAAATTCGTACGACATTTTATTTAAAGGTATTGCGACTAAATACACTAGTAACGAAAATAAAGAAATTGTTTACGCGGTTAGATCTAACGATATCACATTCGCTTTATCTACTAAAAATAAAATAATGCATTGTAATAGAGAGTTCATAAGAACAGAGCACCCAAAATTATAATAGCAAATTAAATATGTATTTTTACGAAACCGATAGAGTAAGTAACGATCATTCTGTAAATTTAGATTTATTTACTTACATAAATTCTAAGTATACATTGAGAAACATTTAAGAAAGCAGATTAATAATTTATACGTAAATATATAATCACAGAAAAATGCGAATTGGAAAGGAAGATTATCCAGAATTCCCTATCCTTAGCCACGTTAGCACCAGATGAATTTGCCTATAACATCATGAAACAACCAGGATATATTGCAAGAGTTGCTGGAGAAGTAGTACATTTCATAAAATGTATTCCAAAAACAGTCAAGATCTTACACATAAATGAATGTTATAATCATTTACCGGTATTAGCAGGCAATGAAATTTGGTTTATAACACCAAAAACTCATATTTTAATAAATTGAGGCATGCAAGTAGATTGCAATTCTAAAATACCTACGTATTATAAAATAGCTGAAGAATGGATAAAATTCGGACCAAAACCTATTAAAACAGAAACACCGAATGCGTTAAAACCAAATACAAAAATTGGCTGGACTTTTGAATCAATAGAAGGACTAGCTACAAGTGGAGTGTATTCACAAAACAATCTGGATAAATTACAACAGCAACTAATGTTCCCAATGGAAAAAGCATCACTTTTAAACGTAATAGCAAGAGAAATGGCGGGAAAACACAAGTCATGAGAAATTTTTACAGAAAATACACTAAAGCACATCGCTGATAGCACCTAGCATTTAATAATTGAAAAACTAACGACATGGGGTTCATTCTCATCTGCATTTATAATGATATTGATAATTCTGCATATTGGAAAATTAATCATTGATACAATTATAAGAGGATATACTCTCCACACGATTTACGGATGGTCCATACACCTGATTAGAACATTATTTAGCTCTATCACGCACCTGCTAATATCATTGCAGAATAATCCAGTTAACCCATTAAGTCCCAAATGTCAACTTTTTCGTCGCATCCTTTGGCCGCTGTATTTTTGGTGAAAATGGGATCTGAAAAATATGGGAAGGACCAATTTCGACGCAAAATTTAATTATCTTTCAGAATCTGACCTTAGAATATGCAACAGATGAGAGGTTCCAAAGTTATTAGCAATTTTATGCAAAAAAATGTGATTTTGAAAAAAAAATTTTTGGTTTTTCCAACTTTCGACAAGGAAATCCTTTGAAATCTCTCGGCTTTCGTGCAAATATCGTGGCATAGACACCCAGTCTATAAGCTCTCGGTGTTTAAATAGGAGATTTCAATGTTTAAGCACACAAAATGGCGGTCGGTATGGAAAAAGATGAGATGAAACTTTCGGAATTTTTAACTCGAAAACAAAGGGCTTTAGGAAAAAATTTTATAGAACAATAAGTGCTTAGAATTGGCTGAGGAACTCGTGTGAATTTTTTCAGAATTTTTGGAGCGATTTTTGGAAAGCCGAGAGATTTCAAAGGATTTCCTTGTCGAAAGTTGGAAAAACCAAAAATTTTTTTTCAAAATCACATTTGTTTGCATAAAATTGCTAATAACTTTGGAACCTCTCATCTGTTGCATATTCTAAGACAGAACTACAAGAAGTAAAAGTCATTCCAGTTTCAATTTCAAGACCTATACAACCACCTCCTATCCCACACAGACCACCAAGCGTCACACCAATTAAACCTACTATTCCTGTGGCGAAAAATAAAGGAATTTTTTTCTAGATTAAATATAAAAATTTCTTAAATCCTTTTACATGTTAAACTTGTACATTGTATATAAGGCGGCCCTACTGCGATATTTGAGCCCCGAGGATTTACATCTAACGATGTAATTTTATCTTTACGTTAAATATTCGTTTATGTAGAAATAAAATTGTAAATATTATTAGTGATTTAAAATTTTTAACTTTAGTTAGATTTGAAATTATTTAATAAATTAAATATTAAGTGATTTGAAGAAATGGGAAGAATGTGAATAGGTAAATAAGGAAAATTACAATTAATTTTAATAATTTATTAATCATATACAATTACAATCATAGCAATGCTTAATTATAGGTCCTACAATAATTACATAACCTGAGTTAAACATCTCAATATAGATTCGATTAACAGAATTTGTATAAACCTGTAATTCGTAATAAAATAGAAGGCGAAGTCCCCAGGTGTCTTCCTCAGGACCATATTCACCTTCCAGGTAACCGTCGTTGATACAACGGTCGCAACGCCTCCAGGAGCGGGTAGATTGCCAATCTTGGAACTATAAAAACAGAAAAAAAGAAAAGGAAGAAACAAAGATATATATTAGTTCAAGTTTACATTTATAAAAATAAATTATAATTTATAAACATAGAAAAGGAAGAGAACAAAACTTACACAGCCACGGGCATATTTCCGATAACCGACCCTTGGCGGTATTGGAGAGGGCAAGTTTTCTCTCTTAGCCTTCTTAACAGCTCGTACGTATTGCCAATCCTGAAACTGAATAATACATTTATATATTTAGCAACATCTAATTAAATAGTAACAACGTAATAACGCATACGGGCGCATATCGCTTTCGGGGAAATCCGTACATTTTTACTACATACATACACACACACACATATATATATATATATATATATATATCTTACCACTTGTAAAAATAAACTGTACTCACCTGGCGTTATAACCTACCTTTTATAAGCGAAATCCGTCTACTAAACACTTTTGTAAAGCTGACCTAATCGAGAGTCAACGAACTTCAATTCTTCAGTACTAGCATTTTTATTGCGGAGAGTTTGAATTTAAATTATAACGTTACAATTCTCATTGCAATTAATTCTCATTAATTGCAATATTTTGGGCCCCGGGTGTCACGTCGTGTGATTTATTGCAAAAACTAAAATAATTAAAATACATTGAAATTCAAACTCTCAAAGAAGAATGCATTGCGTGCGCTGAACAGTTTCGATACACGGCCGAATGCAGGCCACTGTCGGATCAGGACATCAGCAAGTCGTGACGTTGTAAGCGAGCGCCACTTTTTATGTATACATTTATACATTTTCCGTAATTTTAAGTTTGTAAATATTGCAAATATTACGTGACGAACAAGATTTTAAAAGGCCTTGTGCGTACTCAAGTAAGCAGTTCGTATGCAGTCACGGACTCCGTACACGTCAGTTCGACAATTGGCGATATATTCGTGAAAGTAATTTTCCTTATAAATATCCGCATAGCATTTCATTGTCGTTTACGCGAATAATATTGAATATTGAATTCATTTAAAAGTTCTTTAAACAACATCCTATTTACCCAATACGAAGTTGAATCTGCTTGCTCGCAACAAACCATCATCGTACCCAAAAGGTAAGTTTTCTTACTTACAATTAGTTACTTATAACAGTAAGAGTGTTAAGCGCGACTAATATTATTATAGCCTTTGCCACTACCCCTAGCATTACGTTCATGACTATTTTATAAAGAGTAGTCAGGACGTAACAATACAAAATATCAAATATCTCTCCGTAACATGGATTCTATTATGTTATTGAAGGCGTGTTTTTAAAAAGTTAAGAAAAACGTTTAGAAATCCGTAGGTAGCTGTTTTGATTGAAAAAAAAACTGTTGTTTTCACTTATTAATAGTTATTGTCTGTTGTATTTATTTATTTATGTTCAAAATCGTAAAATTTTATTCCTGAAAAAAAATAAATCCACCTAAAGAATCTAGCAAACTAAATAAAACTGAAGACAACAAAAGATTACTGTTGTCTGTGTCTCAATTCCAACCTTTTTCTGCTATTACCTACAGTTTATAACTTTTTTCTTCATTTGCATCTCGCTGTGCATGGGATAGGTAATAGATTTAAGTTTATGGGATATATTAATATTCACGTATGATATTCAAATCTTTGGTAACTAGATTTGGTGCGTAGGGTTCTTGTTTTTAAGTTTTAGTTTGACATTTTCTTATTCATCGGTGCAGTCACCGGTAATTCGAACATTTTCGAATTGATACAGGGTCACCCGATGGCTGACTTCAGGAGACAAAACAGATCGCTTTTACCGCAATGCCGCCTGAAGTTGGCATTTGAGAGACCCTCCGAATAGTCGTGACCCCAGTACTGGCCAAAAACTGGCCATTAAATTAGTTACCGATTCTACCAGGGGGCCACATCGTGTAATGCCTAAAATTAGTTTTTTAAGATCAACCTAAATTTACCAGCACGTCCTTACCCGCGTAAAAATATTACGTGAGATCTCATATGAGATCATATGAGATCTCACGTAGATCTCATATACATCTCAGAATGAATTTCAGTCATATGGGATCTATATGAGATCTACATGAGATCTATATGTATTGTATGTATGTATATATGTATACTTTTAGAAAATATATGGTATTCATATATTTTCTAAAGGCTTATTCATTTTAAGACTTAACGTTTTTTGGAGGCCCAAACTTTTTATGGTCCATCATTTTTATATAAAAAAATAACGTAATATCTAAAAAAGTTTGATGTAGATGGCCCGGAGATGCCTAGCCTAACTCTTGCACAAAAAGCCATGGATTTCTGCTGTGTAAGTCAGTGAGGCCTGAAGTTAGCCACTGTGAGCGTTCCCTGCACTTCCAGCGGGCGGCGACTATTTCTCCTCCGTGCGGTATAGCCAAATAGCTTCGATAAAAAATTCTCTGCAACTGTTGTAGTTCTTTGCTCTTATTTCAAATTAAATTGTTTTAAATTGTTTTATTGTTTCGACTTAGTAGAACTATTATATATGTGTGTGTGTATATATATATATATATATATATATATATATATATATATATATATGGTAAATTGATAATAAATTTATAAAATCTATAATTATTATATGTAACCGAAATTCTGTTTAATAAGTGCATTATCACCCAACAAGTCTGAAAATCCGACTAATAGCTTGTATATTTTTGACATTTTTACTCTTATATACGTTATAATTGCCAATTTTTTGTATCAAAATAATTTTTGGTATCATGAATTAAAACAAAAAAAAAATGTATGAAAGAATAAATATTCTTCCTAAATATATTTTTTAAAAAGGTAAATACTACTCTAAATATTCAAATATTATCATTTGTATCATGTATACCACCTACAGTTTTGAAGGTTATAAGACATTTTTAACTAAAAATATTTTTAAATTATATAACAATGATAAAATGATGCTATATATGTATATCATTCAATTTTAATTAAGTTGGTTGAGTGACAACCAATCTTTAGTTGGTATTAATGATTCAAAAAAAAATATTTTGTAAAAACTCCAAGTTTATCAAGTGTTGAGGTTAACTGTATTTTTATAAGCTTGTAATATAAAAAAAAATGTGTAAAAAATTAAAAATTAAAGCAACTCTTAGACTCTTTGTAGTAAAAATTCAAATCTTAAATTAGGATAATTAATTTTTTTTTTTTAATTATATTTTATGTTTTTAATAAGAGTAATTTGAATATTTTTCTTTCTATATCATTAATGATATTTATTAAAAAAAAAAGTAAAGAAACTGAAAATTTATAACGTAATTTGGTTATATATTAAAGATTTACATACAGTTAAGTTAGTACTTATTGTGATGTTTCTCAAAAAAATAGGACACAAGATAAGATTTGCTCTTGATAAAAAAAATATTCAAGTTGATGAGTTTGAGCGGGCAAAGCACAGGTATGATTTAGGTAGTAATACAAATTTTCTATTTGGTAGTATAGAAAAGCATAATCAAATTGAAAGAAAATTTTGCACTAATATTGAGATTAATTAATATTATTATTGATATTATGTTTGGTCTGTTGTTAAATATGTAGAAAAGATAAACAATGTTTTGTTGATTTGTCATATATTTTCATGTAATTGACAGTGTACTAACATCCATAACAAATAATAAAATAATGACGTCATTAAATAATGTTATTTCTTGTTCGAATTCGTGTTACACTCAATAATGTCAACCCACTATGAAAAAGCAGTTGACAATCAACTGATTATTAGCTGATAATCTGCTGATAATCGTGTCAAAATGTCAGCTGATTATCAGGTTATATTAGCTTAATATTTTTATTTATAAGCTAATAGTTACAAATATGAGTTTATATGTGATAAAATGATAATGATAATCAGTTGATTATCAGGTGATAATTATCAAAAAATTTTTAACTTTTATTATATTTGTTTGAAGTTGTTAAAATTAATAAAATTCGAAATTCGATTTAAACAAAAAATTTTTTAAATATTAATAAATAAAAGTTTTGTAGCTCACATCCAGTGTTTTAGTGTTATTATCTGGATGGTAAAACCATATTGGCCCTCATTATGTAAATTTTATAAATTTTATTAATTTTAACAACTTCTAAAAAATATACTGAAAGTTAAAAATTTTTGGATAATTATCACCTGATAATCAACTGATTATCATTAGCATTTTATCACATATAAACGCATATTTGGAACTAAGCTTAAATAAAAATATTAAGCTAATATCACCTGATAATCAGCTGACATTTTGACACGATTATCAGCAGATTATCAACTGATTGTCATTTGCTTTTTTTCAGTAAAGCATTTATTAAGGTCATATCGTTGCCCCCTAAAAAAAATATCAGATCCCAAATTCCCCACGAAAGCTAGGAAAACCATGAGAGTTCATGTCTTTGACACGAAGAGCATTAAATTTCAATAGTTGCTGCGAGAACTTTGAGATTTCACATTTTCGCCACGAAAACTAACGAATTTCACGTTTTTGCCATGAAGACCAACAGATTTCAAATTCTGATAAAATCTATGAACATCAAAGTGCATACAATGAAATCAATTAAAGGTTTAAATGAAGAATAAAAAATAATTTATAATAATAATTTGTTTATTTTCATAAAATCCCGTTATAAAAATCGTGGAATTGAGAAGGTATAATGCCTTTTTGCAATCATTGCCTGAAGGTCTTCGCTTTTTCTTCGCTTAAAGGAATTTTGCCTTCGTAAGCCTTAGGCAATTGGTAGCGCTTTATGGCTTTCCATTAAAAATTTTTGTTTCAATATCTGAAGCTTTTCTTCATCTTGCGTAACATTTTACTTTATGCTTAAATTTATGTGACCTCTGATATTGACTACACAAATTCCTCTTACAAATGAAATTTTTATTTTTTTCCACTGAAAAAATTTTGAATATTCGTAAAAATTAAAAATTTTATTCTATAGACATACTTGACTTTATTTTTTAAACTCTTTTGATTAATTTACTGTTAACATGTAACATTAATTCACTGTTTTAACATGTTGCCCCAAATGAAATATGTTAGTCTTCATGGCAAAAAGTGAAACGTGTTAGTCTTCGCGGAAGAAACGCGAAATGTATTAGTCTTCGTAGCAAAACGTGAAATCTCATAGTCTTCGTGGCAATAAGGTGAAGTAAGCTATTCTTCGCGGCAACTGTTGAAATGTGAAGTTCTTCGTGGCGAGATTTGAAATGTAAAGCTCTTCGTCACGTGAAAATGAATCTCATACTATTCGTAAGAGGCGACAATACTTTAAGGTCATTTAATAACGTTATTAATGAGATCATTGTTTCTAGCAGCGTATACAAAGTTCTAAGTATTTGTATTTTTGTGGTGTACAGGTAAAAGTCATATTTTCTTGATAATAAAAAAATTACATTTGTATTACATTTGATCTGTTTAAATATCTTTTTTGCCTTTGAAATGTTGAAATTTCCTTAAACAGTCTTCTATTCTCTAAACAAGCACATAACATCTTGACTTAAGTTGATAGTATGAAAATTTGTATCCCTGAAAACTGTTTTGAATACACTTGGCAAATATATCATAAATTTTTAGTTTATTATCTTATATTTTATGTAACTAACAAACATCCTTAATATTACTGAAATTCAATTCACAAATGAAAAATGAGCTGGGATTGACAACTGGACAAAAGTCACGAGTTTATTTTTGACTTACAAAATTAATTTCCAAACTAGTCTACAATTTGAGAAAAATCCATATTTATCATTATTATCATTATTAGATATCAAATTAAACACTTAAGTATCTTAATACTTAGTTTTTTAGATACATTAGTGGAAAAAAAAACTGTAATAAATTGTAATAAAACGTAAAAAAATGTAAGAAAATGTAAGAAACTGTACCTTTTCTTGGATTTCGGACTTTTTTCTCATACGTTTTTGTACACTTTCTTACCTTTTCAGATTTGTTAACTTTTTTTTACAGTTTATTACATTTTATTATATTTTTTTACATATGTTATTTAACCGCTTAATACAGTCAATATATTTTTTTAATTATTAATTTCATAATAAAATGTAACAATGCTGTTAGGGTAAAACTTAATTCACCGGCTAACATTCACATTATTTGATATACCGCGGTTGCTCATTAACTCTCCCATACGGGGGAGATCAGTATAACCGATTATCGCGCCAGAACTATTTGAGTTTGTCAAAAAGAATGATGAAATTTAGAGATTCTAATTGAAACAAACTTACTTGTTATTAATGTGGGTGGCTCGTAGAATGTGTTTAGACTTCGAATTTGGATTAGTGGAACCCTTGAATGCCTCCTATATATATTATTGCAGCTTCGCTCGCTCTCGTGACGTATTGCTCCAGCAAATACTTTGACAACAGGATAGGCAGGATAGATTTACGTAAAGGACCGACACTGATGTTACACTTTTCAGACTTTATTTTTTTATCCGTTTTCAATACACGTAGATGAGCGACAATGGCTAATTATAATGACACAAATTAACAAAGATGAAGTAAGACTCAAAATTTAGATTCTATTTATTAATTACTCAATTAACGTTATTTATCTGTCTAATAGCGAACACAAAGAAAAAAAGAACTCAAAGTTAGAACTCGAATCGAACGTCTGTACTCCAGACGATTACACACTGGAATGAAGATTGGGGGAGGTGACGCTGAAGAGAGAGCGTAGAAACTTTCTCCCACGCAGGGTGCTTACTTCTCCTCTCTTCGCACTTCAGTTTAGTATCGCTCTTTGTCTTATGTATTAGACCTTATGGGCCTGTGCTATGGTCAGCGGCTAAACTGCAGCGTCGACTGTGCACGCGCGCTTTAGCCGAGGGAGGAGAAGTTTGTTGATAGTTTAGGGTTACTTCTTGCGTTCGTTAAGCGTCGAAGTTTCTGGATTTTTCCTGCTGTCTTTGTTTCATTTAGTTTAATTGTTGGAATATCAGGAATATGCGTGAAGTATGTGACGAATATAAGGATACTTTATTTGTTTAATACTGATTAAAAGGATGTACAAAATTGAATAAC
>QLSS01000172.1:218156-258933 GCA_024372645.1 Trichomalopsis sarcophagae | reverse complement strand
ACATTTTTACTTTTATCAATCTCCACAGCATTAATTTCATAACGAATTTCATCAAACAGATGACAAATGTCATTGTTCACGAATTTAGTTTTAGTTGGTGCTGTTAAACCATCTTTTAGTTTCAATTTTCCACATACGTGGATAGAACTACGCGATGGTAAGAGGCACAGATCTTGATGTTGTATAGAAATACGAATTTCATCACTATTATCAAAGCTTAATGGTGAGTATGGTTGATGAGCGTGTACCTCGTAATGAGCAATAGACTCATCGAAGACGACACCTGATTGAATGCTTAGAATTTCGTCCATTTTTCTTGAAGCAGCAAAGAATTATACACGTGAATTTTTTCCACGAACTTTTGGTCCTAGGCTTTTCAGAAACTGAATGCTCTTCCGTGTTAACGGTTTGAGTTTCTTTGGTCGACTGATGACTGGTTGACATGATGGCTGACTTATATATGTTCCAGAATTGTAAACGATACCCATTATACAGATTTGATGTGAAGTCTAATAGTAATTTCCTCTCCTCGAAAATTCACCAAATTTCCATCCTGATCTACAATTCGAATTTGTAGATGATCTATGCACTTGACACTGAGTGGTAGATATATCACATGAGACGGAACTTCTAAGATTTTATATCCTGGATTCACTCTGACAAAGAACTTATGGATTGTATGAACTTTCTTATTATTGATGTAAGCACCTGCAGTAATGTTGCACTCTACTCTGAGTGCATTGATTCTCAATATTTTCACAGGTAAATCAGAGCTGTGTTGGATGTTCTCTTTGAGAATGCGAGGAGCGAAGCCAAGGAGACGGCCTATTGAATCGCGAGGTTTGAGATCTATCTGATGACTGCAGAGAATTTCACTTCAGAGAGTATTGTTGTTAGCTTTCAAAGAAAATTCAATTCCTTTGGATTTCATCGCTGCATATATGACAGCGCAATCACGATTAACTCTGCAGGATTTTCCAATTAAATTAGACGAGCGTGTTTTGTACTACGACACGGGCTCGGTTATTTTTAAAACTAAAATCGACGGTTTGTACGTGTATGAACCGCCTCCGGGGCTGTATTTATGGCAGTTTCCGGACGAGTTGAAAGAATACAGTCCTAGGGCCTACATAGAGTGTTTTGCCTCTGCGGGTCCTAAATATTATGCATACCGCGTGCGAAAAAGCGATGGAAGCTTTAAAGATATTAGTAAAGTAAAGAGCTTTAGGCAAAACTATGAGAATAGAGAAAAAATAAATTTCAGCAGTATAGTTATATTGCTTGAAAAGTATTACAATATAAATGATGAAGACGTTACTGAGGATGTAGGTGGTGTGAAATGCTCATTTTCTTTCGCATTTTAAAAAATACTAAAAATCTATAAGATAAGCTATTATAAAATAAAGCCATAAATACCCTTCCTACTAGAATGTAGTATACAATAAGTTACAATTGATTCAACAAATTCAATAATTAATTGAATTAATTGGGTTATCAGGATAAGAATAAGGAACGACAACGTAAGATAATTAAACTCAAAGTAAAATAAATTAAGAAAATCAATAGTAGTAAATGCACGCAAAATAATAATAAAACGAAACACCAATATGCGCGCACACATACTACGACTCTACAGCAGACGCAAGAGACGAAGCGAAGCACACCGATATACACGTACACATTGCAGGATTACAGCAGAAACTCAAAGCTAAGCGGGGCATACCGATACACACACATCTCGGTTCCACGATGGGAATACAGAGGACTCTACATGCAAGTAGAGCAGAGGAAAAAAAAACAAGAAGTCTACTGTACATCATGGACCTCGCATACACGAAAGCTACGCACGGTCAATGAAGAGAGGCCACGAAGCACGCAACGCTATCGGCAAATGACACATAAGTCACGCGCTAGAAGCTCGAAGAGCCACCAAAGAGGACCCGGCGCAAGCCGCCTCAAAATACACAGAGGAAGCTTCTAGGAGTTTGCAGATAAGGAAGATAAATCAGAGGCGAGTTTGACAGGAGAAGAGCACGAGGGGACTCGATGTACTAGAGGAGAGGATTTTTACTCTGGTTTTCTGATTGGCCCTCTATGCAACGTCACATGCATAAAAAGTTCCATATAAGGCAAGAAGCTGCATCTAGGCCTCCTAATTGGTCAAACACCCACCCCTCCGAGGAAACGAAAATCGGAGAGTACCTCTCCTGCGAGAGTATAAAAAAGCCCAGCAACAGGTCCGCAGATCGCCAGTCTGCATCAAAAATTCGTTACCACGCGAAAGCTCTGCCCGAATCCGGTTCAGTATTGGACTTAGAAGTATTTCGGTGCATCGAGACTTATGAAATTTCCGACGGGTCAAAACTTAGAATAATTCGAATCGGTACAACTTAGAAAAATTCGAATCGGTGCAGATACTTAGAAAAATTAACATCGGCGTGAGAAATTAGAACATTTCGGTTATTGAGACAACTCGAACATTCAGATTATTACATCGCTTTATTTGCAATTGTGTATTTATCATTATTACTTTGTGGTTCGTTATTTTTAATAATCAAATAATACGGAAATCTAGCCAGTTGCGAGCGAGCGTTACCAAATTTTGTGGCAATTGAATAAACTTTATATCATTTTAAAACGTGAGTGAATTATTAACTGAAAGCTACTGATCCCTGTCGCCCCATTCGATTCGAGATCCTCCGCTTGGAAGCCGAGTTCAAAGTTGTTGAGAGGACGTGCTGGGTGGAGAGCAGGTCATTGCAGAATAAAAAGGAAAAGGTAAGTGAATTTAATTACCCAGGCTGCATGCCTCTATTGCGCATTTCTCTCTTTCTCTTTCATTAGCTAAATTCCCCATTAGCCCCACATTCGCGATAACTACATCACTATTAAAGTAACATCCGTGCAACCCTCTCTCAAAATTAGCTACAGAGAGAATATAATAAAATCGGTGCGTACAACGGGACAGTGAGAATTCTAAAGGATTTTTCCGGTGGTTACTGGAGGCCGTTCTACAAAATAGATCGCGAAGGTAGCCAAGCACCGACGGCGCTCAGCTTCGCTCTCTGAAGCTTTGTCTTCGTCCGGGCTTATAAAAGCGAAATAACCCGTAGAGTTACTGTCCGACGATAGCTTTCAATAGTTTAGGACATAACAGGTTATTCACTTATAATTTTTGGTGCATCGACCGGGAAACATCATTTTGAAACGCGGAGAATTCAGTCGTTTTTGAGTGATTATAGAGACAAAGCTTGTGAAATCGAAACTTAAAATCACATTGAACCAGGGATAGTTAAGAGAAATCTCTTTAAAAACTAAGAAAGTGATCGTTTAACTTAAGTTTTAAGAAAGTGAAATTTTTTTTTCATAATACTTATTTTGCGTAATCCCTTTTCCTCTCCTTGTAAAATCAGAGAATCGCCTCTTTGTGCTACCTGTTTTTGCAACCAATCCTCACCTTAACTCCTTAGGTAACCCGTATCAATTAAGAAACACCTTCTTTTCCTTTCTACACGCAAAATAAAATAAATGAATACAGAGAATAAGTCAGCTAAGGCAACGTTTAAAAATAGAAGAGGTGGAAAGTTGAGATTCCTACAAAAGTTAGCAATCGAGAGGTAAAATTTAGAAAAACGATTGAGTGAGGCGAAATCATCAACAGAGAATCCCCAAGTCATTGCTACGGCGAGTGAGGTAAATCAGAAAAATAACGCCAGAATTTCAAATTGAAGTAGGAAAAAAAATCGATGCATTATTGAAATTCGGAAGAGAAGTTAGGTTAAACAAATTAAAAACGCAAGAATTAAAAAATGAAAGTTGTCCGAAAAATTAATTATGTCGAGTGGTGACGAAAGCGGAAAAACTATAATAAACCGGGAAGCGAATGTAACAAAAACTCGTGGAAATCGAACATTTGATTTAGACGACAGTCTTTTAAACCCCGATTTACGAATAATAAATCAATATTCGGACTCACAAAAGAGAAATGATCCAGTAGATTCAGCGTTAGAAAAAAAGCAAATCAGAGTTATAAAAGAATAGAAAAGAGTTTATCTAAATATAACGTAGAAGCACCTTTTGCAAAACCGAAAGCTAGAAAGTCAATTCACGGAAGAGTCGGCAGTTTTAACAAAAATTTATTTGGCACTTATAGAGAAAATATAGTTACGGACGACGAAGAAGACAGTGTTATTCAACAATTTGGTACAAGCGTCACCGTTAAACAAATACCTATAAAACCAATTCGATTGAGAGAATCCTTATTAAAACCAAGGAATCTAAATCTAGAAAATTGTAAAACTCCCTCTGCGGTCCAAGCGAACGCATCTCTAGGAGCCCCGCCTCCTCTCTTAAACCCCGCCTCCGAGCAGCAATATCCTATTCGTACGGAGTCAAGCGATGCCTCTCTGAATTTAAAAACAGCCAAACCCGAAACAAATCCATTGACCGAATTATTAACTAATTCGAAATTGTCCGAATCTTTCAATTTGGGAAACATACAGGATCTGACCAGTTCCCCAATAAACTCAATTAATGAAAACGCGATTTTTTATTAATAAAGAAATCACTACTCGAACGCAAGTAAAAGAAAAAACGACATAACTCCCGAAAATTCGACAAAATTTGAACTAATACCCGTGAGTAAACAGATAGAGTTACTATATCGATTCAGTCCCTTGTAGAATCGGCTGAAGAAGTCGCGCGAGAAGCAGCAGAATTACGTAGTAAATTTGCGAATCATTTGAAAAATCAATTAAGTCCCTGCGTGAAAAAAGAAATTTTAGACAATTACTTTCTAAGTCCCGAGAACGTTGATGAACTGGAAGAAAAACTTAGAAAGGGAGAAAGATTTTCCAGCGTAGTTTTTGGGGAATCACCGCTTTTAAAAATAGTCCTAACAACTCTTGTGACTACTCAGAGAATAAGGAACAATTCTCTACCCCTACTGGAACTATAATAAACCCTTTACAAATAATTGCTCCGAAAACGCATCTAAATTTTGACGAAAGAATAAGCGAAGAAAATAGTGAGAGCGAAATTGAAAATAACAAGAAAAAAATGGCTCCTCAAATAAAAGGAATATCTTTGTTTGTTAAAATGTTTGTTAATTGTTTAAAATGCTGTAACAAGAAAGCATAATATAAAAATTATATTCTAACGTTGAAAATACCTTTAATTTTCACGTAGAAATAGTCTCAAATTTACAGAAATCAAAAAAATTAATTACAAGTCAAGTTATTGCAAAATTAGTGAATATTACTTGCATAATTCACCTTTTCCATCACTATTTACCGCATAACTTCGGTTCTATTCCAAATTTTTCAACTCAACACCTCTCATTTTGAGCATCAAACATTTCTCTATCGATATCTTAACATATATATATATATATATATATATATATATATATATATATATAAGAATTATAACGTAAAATATTTAAAAAAAAATAGTAAAATCGTATTTTTTTTTGTTTATGACCGATTTTGACCATCTTTTTTTTATCAATGAATAATAAAAATAGTACAGAAGTATTCCTTGTTTAAAAATTAATAATTTCATGTACCGTAAAGTTTAATTATCAACATTTATCCGCCTGAAAAATGTCCGCCAAGCGGCGTTAATGGGGCGACGCAACAAACAGCACAAAGAGATACGAAGCTCACAACGGTAAGTCCCTTGACATGATAATCTGTGGATTCGCATTGTGGCTCTTCTTTAGGTAACATATTTAATTTATTTACCAAGTTTTGTCAATAAATAAATTCATTTAACTGATCCTAACAACATGGAATAGCGAGAGGGAAACCGTAATATAATCAAAACGGTAAAATTATTAAAGCTATAATCATAAACGAGATAAATGGTTTTTTTATTTTTCTTCACTTTCACAAATATTATTTATTCTAATATCGTTATTATGGACTTTATTCTTGCACGTTTGTGTGCGTCTACGATGACAAAACGAACATCAAGGTATTTCGGCTAAAACGCAGCAGCATGTTCTTCTTGCGCAAACTTTGCATGTGCAATTAAAAACTAATTCATCCGATTGAGGAAGTAGAATTTGTACACGCTCTGGTAATAATAGTTTATTATCTTTCTTCCATCCAAATAAACAAGGATCTAGTGGCAACTGGTTTGTATTTAAGTAATTAATTTGTGTATGTACAACATATAACGATCTTAGAATGTGCAATCTTATCGATTTACTTGTAGGGGGTAATTCTTCTATCAATGCACATTTTACTTGTTAATATGACCACACACGTAGCTCATCAAATGTAGTACAAGTAGACCCTTTTTTAACTACTTTAACTAAAAACTCTTCAGCTAAGCTAATACTTTTTTCTAAACCATTTTCTGAGATATCTACAATGTAAATAATATAATAGTTTTTAAGTAATAAACGATAAAAAATCACTTTTGACTTATAATAAAATTCTATTACCTTTAGCAAACTCCAATAAATATTTTTCGGGATTTCCATGTAATGCTAATAGTTTTGTTCCAAGTTTACTTGTTTAATCAGCGCCAGTAAGGTGATAAAGTGCTGGCAAACAGGAACATAATTCTTCGCTATAATGGGCAGCTAATAAATGTAAAGGAATATCTCTTGCTGTGGCACCTATTCCAGCGCGAATCCAGATAGTCTGTTAGTATAAAACAAATTTTAAATTAAATGAAACATCAAAATTATTATTATTATCTATATAAATAGAAAAGTACATACGTTTAATCCGTTTTTTTTTTTTTAATATTTTGAGAAAATATAATATGAAAATAATGACATCTGTATCAGAAGATATAATATAACAATTCATATATCCATTTTTAATAGCGGAGTTTATGTGTAATATTATTTTAACATCAGCCTCTTCTATATTACTGTACTGCAGATTTTGCAAATCTACGTTAATTGACGTACTTGGACTATCATTTATTGTACTAAATACTAGTTGCATATCACAGAAAAAGCTTTGATCATTTCTTATAAAATCACGTAAGTATTTCTGAAGCAAGATTTTATTTTGTGAAGAACCCCAAAATTTATCTTCTTGCTTAGGTAAAGGAGTATAATCTGTGATATTATTATAAACTATGACATCCGATCTGCATCTTCGTATGTGCTCTGAGGACTTCAAAGATTCATCTTCATACGAATCAAAAACGAAATCGATTCGCTTTGTTTGCTGCTTCGCTTTTTGTTTATAAACAAATTTACAAAAATTATCTGCGAGATCTCTGAAATTTTTACATCCTTTCCATTTAAGCAATCGCATAACTAACATTACATCGATTGCTAAACATGTCTCTGTATCATTTTGTTGTAGTTCTGTTTTATCATGAACTAAGACCTTTTTTAATTCCCGTATCAATGAACTTTTGTTATTTTCTTTCTTGAAAAATCCATTCTCTTCGAACAATAGATTTTTATACGTTAAATCATATTTTATAAGTTCTTCTAAGGGATAATCACGCTCTGTTCCTAATGCGACTATTCTTTGAGTTTCGCTGATAGACATCTTGGCTTTTTTTACTTTAGATTGTTCGACGCTAGAGACGCTTTTGAAGTCAGGTAAATTATTTTTTGTTATGGGAGCAGATAAAGCTTTTGTCTTTTCAAAAATTCGTTCTTTTTTAAAATCTTTATATAATTGTATACCTTTTCCGAAAATATTTAGGAGCCGATCTTTTGTTTCAGTGTCAACAAGCTCTTCCGTTATTATATTTCTTAAAGGTTGTAAACCAGCCTTGAATGGATTAGCATTTCTATTTTGCAAATATTGCAAAATATTTTGTACAACTCCTTCAGAATTTGTAGTTGTGGTTTTTGAAAATTCGTGATGTGTATACAATTTCTCATCTTTATTGTTAAAATAAGTAATTTCTTTGAAATAATTTGTAATTGCCAAAAACTCGTGATATGTTAAATCCTATATTGCTACATTTTCCTTTTTACGCGTGTGTCCTATAATACCAGCTGTGCTTTTTGAATCCTGGTTAATGGTTTGTTCGAGTGCTTGATCCGTAGCTACAGATGTATTTGGTACAAGTGACTTTTTTACCGTGAAACGACCTTTCATAAATTGCACATATACTTCTGGAGCAGTATTTTCAAGCATTAGCATATCATGTAAATATATCGCACACTAGCATGCATAGTTAACGCGATTCATAGCATGGAAAATAGATTGTAATTTTTTGATTGTTTTTAAATGCAAACTCCAATTCCCTGTTCTATCTGCTCTAATGAGATCTAACATTAAGCTTATCATAATGACAACATTATTCCAATATTTGAAAAGGTCAGATTTATCGCATCTTTTTTTTACAAAATCTATAAAGTCTGATTTTAATATCGAACAATGGTTTCGGAATTGTTTAGCTACATGTACGCATTCTTCAATATTTTCAATTTCAAAACTTTCATTTAGTATGTAAATGGTTAATCTTACTTGTTCGTATTTTTCCAAACCTTTTTCATTAAAAAACTCTTGTAATTGTAATCTTCTTAGAGATTCTATTAAGTACGTTAAGCCTTTCACACATCTAGCATAATTTGTACCACTCATTAATTGCTCAACAGTATTAATAGCAAACAATGCTGTTTCAATAAAAATGTTTTCGATTCCACTATTTTTTAAATATTTGCCAATACAAGTCTGCAGAACTTTTATTATATGGAAATTACCCAAACATAATATTATATTATTAAATTCATCGCTCTTTTCGAATACTATATGTCGTGCAATTCTATATACCCCTTCATCGCAAAATAGCGGTAGATAATTCTGATTTAATTGTTGTAGCAAATCTTTAAAATTACACAATGCTGTGTACACAGTTGCATATTTGGTCACAGGTGCAAGAATAATAGGCAAATAACCAATTTGTTGTCGGGCGCGATTATCTACTGTTACCAATGAATTAAAACAACTCCAGGACGGTACTAGTTGCTGCTTTTTAAACACATCTATTATTTTGTTGTCATTCTTTGAAATGTCTATTCTAGACAAAAATCACATCAAATCATCGCTATTAAAACTATTTTCTAAATCACTTATTAACATTTTTCTACTTTTAATATTATGAATGTAATCAGACGGAATATTGACAACGCTATTCATTTTATGATACTCCTTAATTTCTTGACATTTTAAAATTTTCTTAAATGACCTACTACGTTTATCAATCGATAAATTTGTTTTTTTTTAGTATTGTTACAGTCGGACTCTTGAAAAAGTACCAATACCGTATCGTGTGTTGAACTCAGTCCTGAGATAGTCGCCTCATTATGGTCAAAGTTATCGAATGCTATCGTGGAGTAGTTACTTGTATCAAAGTGATTTGGGATAGGCACATAACTTTGACATGATTCCATAGTATATGCAGCTAATCGAGTTCCAATTCGTAAAATCTCATCGTAAGATATTGAAAATCCGAGGCGATTTAAAATTGTTATAATATTTTTACTTTTGCTCGTGTGATATACGAATAATCCTAAAAGAACGTGTAGTGGAGTTTTGTTCCGTTTACTTTGGCATAATATATTACCTGAAAAAGGCTCTTAATCATTACTTTTTTTAATGAGTCAGAAATAGTGAAATCGATATTACTATAATCTATATTATCATTTAAAATATCACAGTTATCGCAGTCTAAAAGCGTGCACAAAAATGTAGAAAGAGGTTCGGGTACACTTGTATTATTCCACGCTGATCTCAAGTCTGTTTCATCGCAAAATTTATCCTCTAAGTCGAAGCGTACATTTTGAAGACATTCTTTTAAAGTATTTGCACATTCTATTATACAATTATGATCTCTAGAATATTGTGTTGAGCTTTTAGCTGTTGTTAAATAAAAACGCTGTGATTTATTTTGTTTTGAAAATACAAAGCAAATACTGTCGCCAAAATAATCGACCAAGCACGATTGAATTTTCGAGTTCTTAACTGAAAACTCTGCTCCGTAATTTTCTTTAATTAGATTAGCTACATCTGAGAGATAATATTCAGCGCCTAACTTAAGTTTCGGGACTAATCACTGAATAATATTATATACGACATTCGTTGCTTCAACAGCTTTTTTTTGAATCAGCTACTCCATTAATTACATTTGAATTACTTTTTACTGTTTTTTGCAGTTGTTCATATTTACGTTCATATGCACGCAAACAGGTATGCTGATATTTAAGCTGTACAGCTACAATAGATTACGGTGTAGTTATCGTTGATATTTTAATAAAAATCACAAAAGCAAGGGGTGGAGGATGCGGAGGAGGGACAAAAGAAGTGGATAGAGCTCAAGAGCGTGTAAATGCCAAAGTTCATAAGGCCCAGATACACACTCGTCAGCAAACTGTCCTCGTAGCAGCAGCTCTATCAGTCAATCATTGTCATCATTGCCAAGATGGCGTCAAGAGGCAATGAGCCGCCCGATGCCGCTCTTAACAATAAGTACTTGAAATGTCATCCAACCAGTAAAGTAAGTGCAGTAGTGTGCATAGTTTGTGGTGATTTCTATCACACGAGCGAATTTGTTTCAAATTATAACTCTAGAAGTCCTGTGAAATTCCTAAACAGCTCATTTGTAATCTGTCAGGAGCACCCGAATTTTGCTCTAACCTCTAAGCTACCATATGGCACGCTTAATCAGCAGGCCTGTGAATTCATCGCACAGCTGAAGTATAAAAACAGAGAAGAAGTCAAATGTGAAATATTAAATGACATCGAACTCAGCAAGAAACAAGACGATGATAACAACAGTACTATTGATGATTATAGTGAAAATGAAAAACTAAAAATCGAAAACAGTTTACTAAAAGAATTATACAAGGAACTAATAGGTAAAAATCAACTACTAAACGGATTACTAATTAAAGAAAAACAAAGAATCAATAACACTGATTTTAACAAAGTTAAATCATTTTCTGAGGCATTAACAAGTTCAATAAACAATAGCAAATCCAAATCCAAAAGAGTGCCTAAATTAGTTGTCAAGAAAATAAATAAAAATGACAACACTAACTTAGAAAATACAATTGTCAAATATTTAACCAAGGATAAATCCATACAAACTAAAAATGTCATTAATAAAAATAAAGATACCGTAATAATAAATTGCATGAACGAGTAAAGTATTTATTCACTCGAAAAAACTTTGATCAAAAAACTAGCAAACAATGATTTTAAAATTGAAAAGGAACAAATAAGAAATCCAACCGTGAAAGTGATTAATATAGACAAAGTTTATAATAATGATAGAGATTTTGAACAAGATATCAAAGAAATTTCAGTGATTTTGATGAAAAATGAAAAGTTTTACATATGTACGAAAACGTGAAATCTAAAACCATGTGTGCAATACTAGAGGTTACACCAGCGATTTATAAACATATAAAACAAAACAAAAACAGATTATTCATTGGAAATCAAAATTGTAGAGTTTTTGACATCATAAATACAAATCCATGTTACAAATGTGCTAGATTTGGTCATAGTGGCAAAAACTGTAGGAACCAAGTCACGTGTTACCAATGCGCGGGAGATCACCCAGCTGCTCAGTGCAATAGTGAAACAAATAAGTGTCCAAACTGTGAATTTAGCAATAAAAAATATAAGACAAATTACAACATCAATCATAGTGCCATAGATAGTGAGTAGTTTTCAGCGGGAAAAGTACCCTGGACACCGGCTGTTTCAAGGCGGCTTTTTTCCCGAAATTTCCCTCCAGTGGATTTTCGGTTTTTCCCTTGCCTTACAGGTGCAATCCTGAGCGAATGCGAAGCAGTGGTAGGGACTATAGTAGGAAAGGTCGATAAAGTAGGTAAATCGATCCGAAGCACTAGGCAGGGAACAGCGGCCTTACCGGCGGGGAGCTGGCTCCTGAAATATGGACCTTCTCCGGAGAGGTTTACACTGGAAGACGGACCCGATGCCCTCAAGGGCAGAGAGGGTTGGCTTAATCAACTCGGTGAAAGTCTGCAATGTGTCCTCACCGGACACATTGCAGACATCTTCCAGGAAGGTTATAGGCCAGTCTATAGAGATTTATTTTTGACAAAAATACGTACAGCAATCTGACTATGCGATCATGTAAAGTACAGTCTCTAGATGTTAAATTTTGTGTTTCCAACTCGCAACTTGCATTCTTAAGTTTGTTATTAACAAATTAGTGCAAAAAACGCTTTTTTTTAGTTTTTTGCTTATATAGAGAAAATTACTCGATCAATATGAATTCTGTGAATGGAAAAGTTATAGAGTATTAAATTAGGAAGAGAATGAGATGTCGAACAACCAGATCGGTTGATTAGAACCCGAAAAATTCCGGAAAAACTTTTTAATTTTTTCGAAAATTCATAACTTTTTTATTTATGAAGATTAAGAGCTGAAATTTTGCACAGAAGTAGATAGTTATATTAACTTTAAGTGTGCAAAAGGCAGGCACTGTCGGATCAATAGTTTTTGCGCAATAGCGATTTTAATTTTTTTATGCGTTTTTTTTTTGTCAGGTGTCCTCTACGTCGGGACGCGGTCAGATTTCAATTTTAATACCAGTATTCGAAAGTATACATAAAATACTAAAAGACGTATATTCCAAGTTTTTGTTAAAATGCATTGAAATGGTCGAAAAATGCAGTTGAATATCGGCAAAAGCGGCCGAGCGTGCTTGAGCGTGCGAGGAGTGGGGGAATGAGGGGAAGCGCGCCTATATAGATATACAGGCGCGCTGCGCGCAGCGTCGCATCTTTTCACTAACTTTTCTCGGATACTACTGCACCTTTTTGGATGATTTTTTTTTTATTTCGAGTTAATTTAACACGAGGAATCCGATACTCTACTTAGATTTCACGAATAATTGAAGATAAAGCTGCTATTCCACCTTCTTGAGTGTTATATTTAAATTCTGTGAATAAACACCGTATGGTTATTAATTTCAACACATAAATATATATATTTTATAAGTGTTTTAATCAAAATAATAATCATCCAAAAAGGTGCAGTTGTCTCCGAGAAAATCGAGTGAAAAGATGCGACGCTGCCCGCAGCGCGCCTGTATATCTATATAGGCGCGCTTCCCCTCATTCCCCCACTCCTCGCACGCTCGAGCACGCTCGGCCGCTTTTGCCGATATTCAACTGCATTTTTCGACCATTTCAATGCATTTACTTGGAATATACGTCTTTTAGTATTTTATTTATACTTTTGAATACTGGTATTAGAATTGAAATCTGACAGCGTCCCGACGTAGACGACACCTGACAAAAAAACGCATAAAAAAATTAAAATCGCTATTGCGCAAAAACTATTGATCCACCCGTGCCTGCCTTTTGCACACTTAAAGTTGATATAACTATCTACTTCTGTGCAAAATTTCAGCTCTTAATCTTCATAAATAAAAAAGTTATGAATTTTCGAAAAAATTGAAAATTTTTCCGGTTTTAATCAACCGATCTGGTTGTTCGACATCTCATTCTCTTCCTAATTTAATACTCTATAACTTTTCCATTCACAGAATTTATATTGATCGAGTAATTTTCTCTATATAAGCAAAAAACTAAAAAAAAAGCGTTTTTTTTGCACTAATTTGATAATAACAAACTTAAGTATGCAAGTTGCGAGTTGGAAACACAAAAGTTAACATCTAGGGACTGTACTTTACATGATCGCACAGTCAGATTGCTGTACGTGTTTTTGTCAAAATATCGACATTATTTTGCTCTATTGACTGTCCTATTATAAGGCAGGATGGAGTTTGAAAGGGAGATGTAGGATAGGACCTCGTGCAGGGCAGAAGTTGAGGAACAAAAAGGTATAAGATTGGGAACAACTTCCACACAAAGGTGGCGGAAGGCCCCCACCAGCTGGGCCGAAAGGCTGCGGCGGTAATAGATGAATAAAAAAAACTATATAAAAGGCTAAAAAATGTACTACAATGATAGTAGAATAAATAAACCAGATGGAGTAGCTATATAGATAAGTGAAAACATAATTAAAACAATAGAAATTATTCAAATAAACAATCTCAAGATTATCAACTCTACAATTACTTTAACAAATAATAAAAATATAATATTATCAGCAATTTATAGATCGCATGATATGCGCAAAACAGAATTTTTATTAAACATCAAAAACCTTATAAAACTTAACGAAATTATTCCTTTACACAAAGCTAAAAAAATCTATTTACTAAATTATTACAGACCAATTTCGCTAATTTCTAATATTGCAAAAATTTTCGAAATATTGTTACATAAACGTATACTCAATTTCTTTAATGAATGTAGCTTGTTCTCAGATAAGCAATTTGGTTTTAGGAAAAACAGAAGTACTAAAGATGCCCTCTACCAAATAACAAATCAGATTTGTAATCAACTGGACAAAAGCAGTCCTATCGCAATCACTTTCCTTGATCTTGCCAAAACGTTTGATACGGTGGATCATCAAATTCTCCTTGACAAGCTATGTAACTATGGAATTAGATGAATCAGCCATGAACTTATAAAAAATTACCTAAGCAACAGAAAAGAAAGGGTAAAAGTAAATAACAAAGTGAACCATTTCAATACTCCAAGCATGCGTGTACCTCAAGGTACTATTCTTGGACCATTACTCTTTATCATCTACATCAATAATTTACTAGTTACAATGCCAAACAACACAATTTTATATATGCAAAAAGTCTAAACATAAATATTCATGGTAAACAAATAAAACGAGTTGATGACGCTAAATATCTCGGCGTTATTTTTGACAGCAACATGAAATGGGATATTCATATTTACTACATATATAACAAAACTAAATATTGAACTTTTTTGTTTTACAAGCTTTCAAGAATCATGTCTACTGAGAATTTGAAAATGCTATATTATGCATTGTTTCATAGCATCACCTCTTATGGCATCATAGCCTGGGGTGGTGCATACACAAGCACAATTAGATGCCTTCAAAGTCTACAAAACAAACTTCTCAAAATAGTAAACAAGAATAAATTCTTAGTTGATAATCAACCACTTAATTTGGAACAAACTTTTACATATATATGAATCACTGATGTACCATTATATAGAACTACAGGATAACTATTTAAATTGAGATAACACCACTATGCTCAAAAGTATACAAATTCCCAAACGTCGCAGAAAGATAAGCATAAAAAATAGCTATATAAGAGCTTTAACAACCTTCAACAAATTACCAAAAGAACTTAAGGATTTAACAAACAACATCAGAAAGGTTAAAATTAAAAAGTGGATCAAAGAAAACAGCCTATAATGCAAAATAAAACTAATTCGTCTATAACAACAAAAATTGATTGTCGAAGAATAAATTACTTTTTTAACTCGAAGTGTTGTCTAGAACAATATATACAACCAACTGCAAAAATATACATAATAAGGAATTTTCACTAACTCTAAGAAAGAAAATTATTCAATATGCATATCCTAGATTGGAAGTCCATGAGGATGTCAATGCATTATTTGATAAATTGAAGCTTAACATACGAACATACATATGCGCAAATAACATGTGTATACTGCACCATAATTGCTCTCATCGTCGAATATCTAACTACAGTTGGAAGAAATTGAATAACCTAACTTCAGTAAATAAAAGAGTTATCGAGCAGAAGATTATAAACACGTGGAAACTCAAAACAGAAAAGAAACAGCTTATTATGACTACAACAACGGAAGATTAGATTTTCAAGTCTACTTTAAGAAATGCAGAGAAACAAAACAACTTGTGCTGGCAGAAAACTGTGAAAATTGTATATATTTTTTCATTTTAATGTTTATATAAATAAAATAAAACAATGTAAATAAAATTTATATATTTTTTAAACACCTTTCACATTCCCTCTCATCCTTTATATTAATTTATAATACATAAAATTACATCGTTTTAAGAAAAGTTAGTCGGTGGTTCTTAAATAACTTAGCCAGGTTTGTCGTATGTTAATATTGGATGTCTTAGCCCCACTTGTGCATACTCTGCGACGTTATAAGTTATATTAAGATATGTCGTATTCCCTTGGGACCCGATGCTTTTTAGATAAACGTATGCCGGATTTTTCAAAGACCCCCGTTGGTAACATATCCGCGAATTTTGCAGCCTAGCGTTTGTAATTTGAAATAGCTACAAGCCATTTTTACCCAATAACGGCCGTCTGGTCTATAATGCGCAAGAATATAGTCTAAACCACATACGATTGCTTGTCGCGGCAGCATCCAAAAATTGTTTCCTAAAACGTAGATTCCTCGGTTTTCGTGTTCTTTTGTCAGATTGTAGCGCTCGCCAGTATCCATATTTTGACACGCTCATCGATACAGGCCGTGACACATGCGACGATTTTCTTTGACGATGCATCGCGTGCGAACTCCACATTCAAGTAGAGAGATGATCGCCTCTGGCTGCGATAAAAATAAAATTAGCTTTATAAATATATATGGGGAAATCTACAGAAAATATGCAGTTAGAGTGCTCGAAAATCCGAAAAAAAATTCGATGCTACATCGCCGCTACCACACTTTTCTTAGCCTTTGAGGTCTATAGAACACTGAAAAGACGATGATCCTGCGATACCGACCTCGGCACAATGAATTCTGGGCGATTTAAATTTTTTTTCGTGAAATTTTCGTCGTAAAAATTAATGAAAAGTAGCCATTGTTCAACGGCATGTACTCAAGCTCTGGGGGTGCAGACGGTAAATGCGTATTTATAGGATCAAAGTATGAGATAAAACCCCTCTTTGTTGAATATATATATAAATATATATATATATATATATATATATATATATATATATATATATGACAATTAAAAAGGTCGAAAAAGGGCCTCTGATAGCCATAAGCATATTTCCATAAGAAATTGATAAGCATACATATAGCTAATCAACAAATAAAATGTTAATCTAATTTGGTAAAATCAAAGTGCAAGAAAGGAGCTTTAATTGAAGCCCCGGATGGGTGACAACAACCGCCTGAGTAAAAAGTTATTAATTAGGATTTTAAAATAAAAAAATTACCTTGTGTTTTTTATGAAAAATTTCGATTTTTCGCTATTTTCAGACCAAGACAACTTTGAATGTAAGCAACTATTTTTAACTCACCAGGGCTAAAATTGAAGATTTTATCTCATACTTTGATCCTATAAATACGCATTTACCGTTTGCACCCCCAGAGCTTGAGTACATGGACAATAGCTACTTTTCATGAACTTTTACGACGAAAACGACTCGGGCTGTCATTGGTAATCGTCCAGGGCTTAAATTGAAGATCATATCTTGTTCTTTGGATTTGAAAATTTACGACTATATGAATCAAGGTTTTTTGGTACTCGAATTGCAAGGTTAATTGAAGTTCGTATAAAACGACTATGTGAATCAATCTTCATAATACGACTATATGAATCAAGTTTTTTTGGTTACTCAAAGTATAATTTTGTATAACTTTGAGTTTCGCCAAAACTTCTAGAAAATACTTTTTGGTATGTTAGAAGCACGTCGTTAAAGTTCTAATAAATGAGTAGTGCCGATCTTTGCGCAGATGGCTTGCTTAAACGTATTAAAAATACTCTTTGGACATATTGATAATGCAAATTATATTTCATTAACACATATTGTACATATGTACACGTCGGGTATAATAACTCTTTCTTTATTGACTATGGCCATGTGGTTTTTTTCTGTCAGATTTGGTAACGGTACCGTGGACAAAATCACGTCGGGATACATCAAAACAATACATTTAAAATTTTGAAATTATAATTTCAAACTTTTTCGATGATTTTTTTTAATTATCTATGTATATTTCCAAAATTAAACGATCGATTCTGCAACTTCGCTATTTTAGACATTTTGATCTAAATATCTGAATATATAGCTTTTGTCATAAGAAGATTGCTCCTACAGTAAAATAATTAAGCTTAGAAATATTTAAAATAACATTCACATACTGTATTCTAAAACAATATTTTATTTATTGGTACAATAAATTTCGTCGGGGGAAGCTACGTGCCAATGAATTATCAATCTAACTTTTTATGACTAAAAAATCAATTTTGAATCAAACAATTTTTTTAATACATTAATGATATTATAAATTAATAATTTTGGGTAACGTTAAATATTAATATTTATACATACAAAATACAATAATATTTAAGAAAATTGTATTTATTTTTTTATGTAAAATTACATATGTATTTTATTGTGGCGATTATAATTGTTTTTATCGGTAAATCCTTTAAGACAAATTGAGCATTTGTATTTTTTATCGTTACTATGCACTCGCATGTGAGTCGTTAAGTATTATCTATACTTAACTCTTTTGAGCAGTTTTCACATGTATATAATAGATTGTTCATGTGTTGTACATTGATGTGATCAGCTAATACACTTTTTCGACAAAACATTTTGTCACAAAAATCACAAATAAATTTCTTGTGTCCTGTATGTGTATTTATATGATTCTTTAATTGAGAATTCGTGATAAATTTTGATTCACAAAGTTCACACTCGTACTTTTTTTCCTCGAGGTGTAATTTCTTGTGAACGTTTAAGTTTCCTCTTTGTGTACATTTTTTATCGCAAATATCACATACAATTTATTTTTGTTTGTGTGAATTTGCGAGTGCATTGTTAAAGAACTTTTGTTCTTAAATATTCTGTCGCAAGACACACATTCATACTCCATTTTCTGTAAAAAAAAAAGATAATTATATAAATATCTTCTTATATTATATGATCATTTTGGCGAAACTGTCCCATAAAAGTGCTAATTCTAAAGCCCATGTATACTACATATCAATAATCTATTATATATTGATTGCATTTTTGTTAGCTTTCGAATTGTTACACTATGAATACATACATAAAATAATATTGTAAGTAAAACTTACTCGCGTTTACAACATAATCCGACGTTGAGGTTAGCAGTAACCACTATAGTAGCAAAAGAATATAAATATATTGATGTTTCTTGTAGTCCTAAAAAGCATGAATGATTGAATTTATTAATTAAAATAATGAAAATGTAATGTTGTAAAAGACAGTTTGATAACTTATAGTGGCAGTGAGTTTATCGTTCAAAACAGATCTGTATGTACAAGTACAATGATGTTACTATGAGGTTGTTTATACAACGATAGTTTTACACTCGTGGTCTTACAATAATACTATAATCAAATTTTACTATATCCTTTCCAGTTTTTTTTTGCGCTGATAGTGGTCACGATGGGGTTAGAAGTGAATGTTATGAGATCAAACGCACATAAAAAAAGTATCATCGAGTAGCAGAAGTTGACAAACCTCGGTAAAATAGATTAACTGCTGTAAGCACTACCGTATAATACATCTTACCGGACCGGCCACGTGACAAAATATCGGGAGAAGAAACTCTCACGAAAATAAATATACCAAGCAAATTTTCAACTTGCAATATGTAATGCAATCGCAATATCTCAATGCAATCAAGATTATTTTTGGTAAATAAAAAACAAATTTTAAAGTACACAACTACATTTACTTATGTCCTGACCGTTTTTGACGGTCTTGCGCTGCAAACCAAAACTTGCCGCGCAAATTTAAACAGTGTAATTGTCGTTAAAAAAGAAAAATTATCAATACATTTTTATACTACCAAATAATTATTTATAAACTAAATAAAAATAATTTTACAATTGCAAAATAATTTTTTCATATCATCCGAATGATTTGCGTTAACTCTCTCAGCAGCAACAATTAATAAATAATTTACAAATTATTCGATGGTAAAAATATATTTATTAATTTATTCTAAAAGAAAATTATACTATTCAAACTCGCGCGGTAAAATTTGGCTTTACTCAGCGGAAAACGCATGCGCAGTCCCCTACATACTTTCTTTTGACGTCAGAACCGTCGTGAAAACCGGTGCAAAGGACATTTAAAAACAGAAGTTCGTTGTTATATAATATACAGGGTGACCCAATTTAAACGGGCACCGCTCATAACTCGTCAGGGACAGCCACAATCGAAAAAATGGTGGAGACCAAAGTTGTAGGATATCGAAGGGGCAACCCGATGGTGACCTTGGATTTGACCTTGAACGCGTTTTTCAAGGTCATTTGAAGGTCAACTTTGGATTTTTAAATAGGAACCCCATTCTTTTATTGCGGGAATAGAAAGAGCGGTAAATTTTACGTTCAGAATGGTATGTTCGGTTGCGGCACTGAAGGTCATCTCAATGTCCTGCAGCCAGAATGAAACTCCGCCTACGTAATTCCTCTAGCAACGCCAAATTAAAAAAAAGTGGTAGAGACCATAGTTGTTGTATAGAGAGGGGGGGGGGGGAGAATTGTGACCTCGAATTTGAGCCAGTCCTACAAGGTCATTTCAAGGTGAGATTATTTTTTTTCAAACAGCACCCACTTTTTCGACTCCGGATCCTGAAAGCTGTAAAATGTTGCACTTTAAACGAAGTAGTAAATTTAAAATAGAAGAAAAGATTTTAATCATTTAGCGTACCATTTCCTGAGTTTTGTCATCATTATAAAACTTGATGTCCAGGATCCACGACGAGGACTTGGTTGGATAGATTCACATCATGTTTTCTCTACTGGTAGAAGCTTCCGCATACATGGTACTTGCACAGATAAATACTTAAGGGGATATAACGTTTTTAAAACCTAAAAAGAAGAATCAGTTTTAAATTTACATGAATCACTTCGATTGATTTGAAATGTTTTATACTTAAATAACTTAACTTTACCTACATATTAAGAAATTGATTATTTACTTATTAAGCACGTAATTATCTTTAAAAATCAAATAAGTAAAAATAATTGAAAAAAGGTTAAAGTTTTGACTCATTTGATTTTAAAAAAATGTTCTGGTTATTCAAATTGAATTTCCGTCATTCGTACTAAAACTATTGGTTTCGAAAGTATGTTAAAAAGGTTTCAGCCCGTTTTGTCCAGACATTTTTCAAGAATCGCGTGGACAAAAAACTCAAAGATTTTTATCAAAAAAGCTTACAAAAATTTTAATATTATTATGTAGGTGAAGTTAAGTAATTTAAGTGTAATAAGTTGCAAATCCGTCAAATTTATTTGTGTAAATTTCATTTATAATTGTTAAAAGTACCTATTTATGAATTTCAACTAGCGGGATATCCTGGCTTGCTTGAATTATTATAGTACATACATATTATAAGCAGTTAATTTTGTTTGGGCACATTGTTTTCAATTATCAATCTTTGACCATTTGGAAAAAAAGTTTTGATATTTATTTTACACACATTTATTATTTGAATCAGAAATAAATTGCATTATGTTTTTTTAAATAACGTTGTTGTTTTTCCATTTAATTTATTCATAAATTATTATTGTTTTAAGTATACATAGATATACATACATACGTATGTTTGTATACATATGCTATACATACATACATGTAAACACGCATGTTGAAAATACATATGTATAAGCAGAATTATAAAGTTTGTAATACATACCATGTCGTCACACAGATTATACATACAATTACTGGCAACAGTTAATATAATTGTTTAGTGATAATTCCACTGTATAAATATTTTAATTCTATTAGAAATATTTTTGCAGCAGAAATTGGTAGGTACTTAAATTTTTTGCACTTTTCTATTAGATAAGTAATACTAAACAACCAACAACACTAAAAAATGTATGTTCATTATTTAAACTTGTACAATGTGTAAGCTGTAAAATATTGTATTTAACACGATAATAATTAATTAATAACATACATATTAATATAAAATATTGCATCTAAAGTTATGTTAATGTAAAAAAATTTTTATCTAACGTAACAGAATATTTATTATTGTTAACAAATGAAGATTGTACTTTTTACATCATTTCATTCAATATTAAAAATAATACGAATATACATTTTCTATTAAAATTTTTGTATTAATGTCTTGTATAAAAAAAGTTCTGCAATACGTAATGAAGGTATTTCTTGAAGAATCAATTTACTTAAAATTATAAAATGTTTGATATAATTTCAAGTCATAGCGATTATTCTAGAAAATATTGTTTAAGAGCTAAATATTCCGATTAATTACCCATATTTTAAATGTATGTATAAGTTTGATTTCACTTCATAAAATTTAATAAGTTAAAATAAATCTTTTACTAAAATACAATTTTAACTATTTTATAAGTTATCTATTAAAATTTACTTTTAACACTTTTGGAATTACAAAATATTTATTTATTATCTATTTCATAAAAGCTTCCTAATCAATAAATTATTTTATAATAAAAAATTAATAATTACTATTTGCAATTAAATAATTGTTTAAGTAGTTTTTTATTTATTATTTTTTGCAGAAAACAGTCTAAGTTCTAGTAATGCAGTAGAATTTTTAAATTTATTTAGATATTTATCTACTTCAAATACTAATTTAATTGAAAATATGTGATTTGAGTCATTTTTTTTTTATTTTTGTAATATTTATAATCTAAGTAAATATGCCGGACTATAGTCGAAGCGAAATTGTTGATATTTTATTGATTTTGGGAGAGTGTCGAAGAAATTATAATGCAGCAGCACAATTATATCGGAGGCGTTTCCCAAACAGAAATCATCATCCATCTCGAAGTACGATCCGGAGAATTGAACAGCGAGAGAGGCGAGGACCTCAAAGATCACGACAACGTCGTAGAGTAATGACTATCGAGCTAAATGATCCACGAGTCTTGGTGGTGCTTGCTATGATTCATTTAGATCCTCATATTTCAATTCGACAAATAGAAGTACGATCTGGCATCCCGAGAGAAACAGTGAGAAAATAACAAGACTCCATCGTTACCATCCATATCATATTACTTTGACCCAAGAGCTAACAGAACGTGATTTTGAAAGAAGGTTACGATTTTGCCAATGGGCACAGGAAAGATTGCAAAACGATCCACATTTTTCCAGGTACGTCATGTTTTCCGATGAAGCCACTTTCCATAATACAGGTCAACTAAACCGACACAATTCCCACTATTGGTCCATTGAAAATCCTCATTGGACCCGTGCAGTCGATAACCAACATCAATGGAGTCTTGTAGTATGGTGTGGTATTGTTAATGGCTATCTAATTGGGCCTTACGTTTTTGACGGTAATGTTAACAGAGATAGATACCTCCATTTTCTGACAAATGAATTACCAAATCTGTTAGAAGATGTTAATATACAAACCAGAATGCGTAAGTGGCTTCAACATGATGGTGCACCTGCGCATAGAAGTTTAGATGTTCAAGATTTTTTAAATCAAACATACCGTAATAGATGGATAGGTATTGGACGTGGTGAAGATCATGTTGAGTGGCCTCCACGATCCCCAGATCTCACGAGCCCAGATTTTTATTTATGGGGCTTTTTGAAAAACAGCGTGTATGCGGACGCCCCTACTACTAGAGAAAATATGATGCAAAGAATCATTAATACTTGCAGAGGCATACCAAGGCATGTGCTTCTGTCGACTGTTGGAAGCTTTGAGCGAAGAATTCAACTATGTATTAGACATCATGGAGGGATTTTTGAACACTTAATTAGGTAAAGCTTAAACTCTATTTATAAAGTGATTTTTTCATGGTCTTGCCTTCATCTGCCGGTGTCTTCACGTCTTGCCTTCATCGGCCGGGCTATGATTCTTGCCTTAATCGGCCGGTGTCTTCACGTCTTGCCTTCATTGGCCGGATCAAAATGGGACCTGAAAATCCACCCTGCTACGTCCTCGTCGTGGATCCTGGACATCAAGTTTTATAATGATGACAAAACTCAGGAAATGGTACGCTAAAACAAAACACTGGATTTGGTACGCTAAAATTTACTACTTCGTTTAAAGTGCAACATTTTACACGCTTTCAGGATCCGGAGTCGAAAAAGTGGGTGCTGTTTGAAAAAAAATAATTTGACCTTGAAATGACCTTGTAGGACTGGCTCAAATTCGAGGTCACAATTCCCCCCCCCCCCCTATACAACAACTTTGGTCTCTACCACTTTTTTTTAATTTGGCGTTGCTAGAGGAATTACGTAGGCGGGGTTTCATTCTGGCTGCAGGACATTGAGATGACCTTCAGTGCCGCAACCGAAAATACCATTCTGAACGTAAAATTTACCGCTCTTTCCATTCCCGCAATAAAAGAATGGGGTTCCTATTTAAAAAACCAAAGTTGACTATTTAAAAAACCAAAGTCAAATCCAAGGTCACCATCGCAACCGAAAATACCATTCTGAACGTAAAATTTACTGCTCTTTCCATTCCCGCAATAAAAGAATGGGGTTCCTATTTAAAAAACCAAAGTTGACCTTCAAATGACCTTGAAAAACGCGTTCAAAGTCAAATCCAAGGTCACCATCGGGTTGCCCCTTCGATATCCTACAACTTTGGTCTCTACCATTTTTTCGATTGTGGCTGTCCCTGACGAGTTATGAGCGGTGCCCGTTTAAATTGGGTCACCCTGTATAGGAAGATATATAGCAAGAATTATAAAGTTTATATAATTCTTTTAATTTATATACTTTTTACTTACTACGGGACATACAAAATTTATGTATGATTTTTGTAAAAAAAATTATATATAAATGGTGAATTTATGAATGTGAAATGTGCTCAAAAAATATAAATATAAAAAATATTTGACGACTCACATGCGAGCGTATAGTGTTACGTCTGGATACACGTCAAGGGTGTCTAATTACTATAAGAGAGCGAGTAGAAGAGTGCAATGCGGTGGCGGCCGTGGCGCGAGGACAGAGCGTCTGCCTTGCAAGCCAGAGGATCTCGGTTCAAGCCCGGGGTCCGTCACTTTTCGTTGCACTCTTCACTCGTAACAATAGTATCAATAAAAGTACAAATGTTTAATTTGTCTGAAAAGGTTTACGGATAAAAGTAATCATAATTGACATACTAAAATACATGTTTAATTTAAGCATGGCTTGTTAATGCGTAATACATATGATTATATAATAATATGTAGATTTGTAGTATACTATCTTTTTGTGCTTAATAATTGGGCGAAATTGGTATATTTATAAAATATAAATAATCATTGCATTATTAATGTTTATTGATTAATGATAGAATGTTTACAATTATTTCATCTAATTTTATTATCTCTTAGTTCATCTTTTGTATTATCCTGATACGTTTTCATTCTTAACTAACCAGAGCTCATCGATATCACGACGCTCAATGCCAACGTTCATTTTGAAAAAGTCACTATTACACTTTATGACTGGTATTTTCATTTTACAACTTCTCACTCTGTAAACAGCTAGCTACACACTGTGGTAGTCTGCGGCAGCTAAAGAGGAAGTGGGGGTGTCGTGTCAAGTGGCGCCTAGGGGGGCGGGTCTTTTTGTCGCAACTTTCCATTAGAAGCACGAGATGCTGCACAGGGGTGGTGGCGGTGGTTACTACGCTAGAAGAGCGTACAGGCCACGCAGCTAACAGCACTGCATTTGGGACTAACTTCCGTCAGTTTAAGCTAGACACACCCGCGTATACAAACCTCTCGTAATCAGTCGGTAAATAAGCTCACCTGCCACCGCCGCCATCCTCCGCGTTGTTGAATAATATGCTTGCTTTTTTAAAAAACAAAGTTTGTTCAAGAAATAGTTTCGCTACGTAGAGAGAGAGAGACAGAGAGAGAGAGAGAGAGAGAGAGAGAGAGAGAGAGAGAGAGAGAGAGAAGGTTCGAGAAGCGTAGTCGTTGTCTCGAAATTCGAAATTTGTAGCCAGCTCGCACGGTTCCATAAGGGGGTTGCCATGGCAACGCGCGCTCGCTCTCTCTCTCTCTCTCTCTCTCTCTCTCTCTCTCTCTCTCTCTCTCTCCGCCTCTGACGCGAGCGGCCTTCTGCCGCTCTCGCGGATGTATAGTTGCATTTTGTGCTCAAACAGACAGCATAGTATCGTCATCATCATCATCATGATCATAGATACTCGCTGGACGCATCTTTGGACTAGCATGATATGCTTCCCAACTTCGTGTGGAAAATCTTCGTTTATAAAACGTTTTCTAGATTTTATTGACAAAATGGCCGATGTGTCATTTGACAAAATCTTATTTTATGACGCAGAGTAGCAGGATGGTTTTAAAAGTGAAAAATTGCTAAAAATGGCAAGACTGTAGAATTTCGAGAGAGGTGATGATGATCCACCACTGAAAAAATTTTTGATAATAGACGATATGATGCGCGAAGCCTCGAATCACGTTATTGTCGATTTTTTTACTGAAGGCTCGCACCACAAGAATATATCTGTATTTTTCATCACACAAAATCTGTATAACAAACGCGCGTATGCGCGAACCATTAGTCTCAATGCATCGTATATTTTTGTTGTTAAACTTTATTATCTTCTTCCGAGATCTAGCCCGACAAGTTTACCCCGAAGATCCAAAATTTGTCAAAGAAGCGTATCAGGATGCTACAGCAAAACCGTTTGGCTACTTGATGATTTACTGTAAACAGAGCACTGCAAATGAATTTCGGTTTAGAGCCTGTATATTTTCAGACGACGCATATCATTTTATTTACTTGCCAAAGTACACCACCAGCAAGTGGGAGCAGTCTATATAATAAGCTTAGCATGAGTCAAAAAACCCCCCAATTGAAAAAAAATATATCGCTCTTTTGGACGCTCTGACACTCTGACAACAATCAGCGTATAGCACTTTTAAAATCGGCTGACGAAAAGTTAATCAAATATATTTGCGAGTACTTTACGGAACAGTGTCGTTGAAAAATCATCAAAAAAATAAGCTTAAAAAACATAAACAAATTTTAAGAAAACTCGGGGCAAAGAGTCGCAAAAATTCATGGAAAAGTAAAAAATGTGTCATTGTTCAAAAAGGCAGAAGTTTTCTACCATTTCAAAATTTTCTACCATAGAATGCAACGAGAGACACGTCCTGCTACAATCAACAGCAGCAGCAGTAATGCCATGACAAGTGGCTCCGACACTACAAGTACCGTCAGTCTCGGAACTAGCTAAACTGTCGGTAATAATCTTAGCCGGCTAGACGATAAAATAAAAAAAATGTTCGACTCAACAACGCACACAAACAACCAAGATCGCTTAAAGTATTATTTGAGCGCTTTGCGACGGTACTATTATTAAATTGTTTAAAATCACACACTGATCACATATTTTGGGACGCTAGTGGAACAGTATACATTGACGGTGAAAAAATTATAGATTTGGTGAACGAAGCTACACGAGCTAGGAAAAAATACAAAGCTGCTTAAAGAAAAGAATTTGAAAGATTGCTCCAGGCTCTTAATGTACCTAAAGAGTTTATTGGAAATACTGAGCTCTGGAGTGTCGGTGGTGCTGTATCTACAAGTTGAAACCGGAGTAAATCAGACAGTTACAATAATCAGACTGTCGCTAATCGCGGCAAGTCAAAGTCTGAGTTTGCATCCGCCATTGAAGACAACAAACAAATGGTTGAATGTGCGCTGAATCGTCGTTTGGAAAAACAATATTTCGAACCCAAGCATCTGGTCAGCTTTCCCGGGGCTAGAAATCTTATTCGTGAAAATAAAAACATAATGTCTGCAGATAAGATAAAAAGTGGCTTACAAAGCACGACAGCTACACTCTTCACAAAGCTATTCGACAAAAAATTCCGCAGTTATTTTACAATGTGGATGGTGTGGATAAAGTTTGGGAGGCTGATATCATTTAACTCACGTTGTTAAAGTCTGGGCTCGACCTTTAGCTGATAAAACCACTCTCGAGATCACTCAAGCATTTCAAAATATTTTCAACAGCAGTCTGCGAAAACCACATACGCTACAGACAGATCGCGGAAAAAAGTTTGTCGGTAACGAATTTCAAAAATTACTCAAAGATAACGATATTCACTTTTATGTTGTGAGCAATCCTGATGTGGAAGCTGCTGTTGTCGAACGATTCAACAGAACGCTCAAAGAACGCATGTACAGATATTTTACATATAAAAACACAAAACGATAAATTGACGTTTTACAGTTATTGATTGACGCTTACTATAAAACTCCACGCTCGATAATTAAAATGGATCCAGCAAGTATAACAATATATAACGCACACAAGGTGCAAAAAAATCTAGTTCAACGTGGCATTCGTAGACAGCCTCTTCGTAAAAAGCCGAAATACAAGATCGGCATGTATGTACGCATTAGTCAAGAAAAGAATATTTTTAGAAAAGGTGCTGAAAACTCTTGGAGTGAAGAGGTTTTTAGAATTACAAATGTTTTAAATGACAAGGCCTATTTATCTACAAATTATGCAATTTACAAGGTGAAGAAATTGAGGGCTTTTTCTATCCCAAAGAACTGTCTGCAGTGCATGAAAAACGTGTCAAAGATCAAGAATTTAAAATCGAGAAAATTTTACGTAACAAAGGCAAAGGCAAGAAAAAACAGTATTTGGTCAACTGGGTTGTCTATCCCGACAAATTCAAATCTTGGATACCTGCTGCAGAAATGAAAATATTTAAAACCAATGAATTAAACAGAATTTACCATCTTTCTCCCGAGTAACAGCAGCGCAAAGTACTTTCCCAACAATACAACTACAAGCTTCTCGACACGGCTGCCAAAGAAATTGAACTCTATGGCCGGTGGCTAGTTGGCATTTCAGAAATTCACATTCCCTGCACGACATTTCATCTGCGTCGCGAAAACTGCCTTCTCAAAAGCTATAAAGAGGAAGAAACACGCTACTTTCAACACGGCACGTACAGCACTATACAATGTCTCGTTGACACAATAATCGATGCTTTAACACTATCTGCTAAAATTCAGATAAAATACAGAGGCGGATTTGTATACATAAGCTTTCTCATAAAAAATAATACAGTAAAGCTGTGCAGATCGCCTGAATTGTCGCCCGCTGTCCATCGAATACTTGGTTTTGAGTTTGGTGTAGACCCCCCAGAAACGCGAGAGCAAATAGATAATTATCAATTACGTCTCGTAGGCATGCAACTTGCTACTTTTGCGTATAGTCAATATAGAGGCCAGAAAATTTAATTTTGGCACTAATGTAGTGAAGCATTTTGCGCCAGTTTATTATGTGACTGTGCTCGTAAATATATTTCAAACAATTGATATAGATATAAGAGACCAACTCGGGAAACCTATACCATTCGAGTTTGGAACACTGACCGTAGCACTACATTTTAAGAGAGCGAAGTAAGCGATTTTTCTTTTGTCTGCAAATGAGCTTTTACCATTAAATCGGACGTGGCAGTAGGGGTGTAAGTCATGTGTATGGCGGATATGCGGCCATGGCTTGGGATCAAGGTTCTCTGGAATATTCCGCAGTGCTTTACCGATTCTTGCCAAAGGTGCTCGAGCCGTTGGCAAGGAAGCTTTATGAGCTAGCGTTAATATACTCCAAGACGTCGGAGAAAACAACATGACTTTCAAGGAGTTGCTCAAAACCCGTCTGAACGAATCGGGATATAACCTTAAGCGAGAAGCAACAGAGAATCTGTTGAAAGTCATGGAAGGTTCTGATTATAATCATCTACATGCTAAGCGTCTTGCTCAGTCTCGTCTTTCACTTGGACCGCGACGAAAGGTGTCACGAAGAAAAAAGTGACGCTCATCTGCCGCTGGTGCTGCTGCTGCCACTAAAAAATCCAAGAAATGCAAGTCAAAGAAGAGTCTACGTAGGCATCGTGCGAAGCCCGTTAAATTTCATCAAGGTTGTTGCAGCAACGTTTTTACATCGATCAATCTCTATGGTATTCATCTCATATCGAATTTCTTCAAAGAGATAACTTATACCATTGTTCACAAAAAGTGTGTGTTGTACTGCAGTACCATCCTGTTTAGTAATCTTACCACAAATGTGTAGAGAACTTTCAGATGGTAGTACACACAAATGATGATGCTGAATAGCTATTCTCATTTCATCACTATTGTTGAATGTAAGTGCTGTGTAGGGTTGATGTGCATGAACCTCATAATGCGAGACAGATTCATCAAAGATGACTGGAGATTGTACGTTAAGAACTGCCTCCATCTTGACAGCAGATAAATGTACAAGTTATTTTTTCTGTATTTTTCTCACTCGTTGACCTATTTTTTCTCCACCACCACCACTCTTTACTTTGAAACCGAGACTTTGTAGAAACTGACTGTTCTGACGTGTTAATCGTTTGATCACTCGTTGCGGATTGACTGTCTGATGACATACTGAGCTGTTAATATAGCTTTTGCCAGCATTAAATACAATACCCATTTCAAGTGCTTTTCAGATGCAAACGAATTGTAATAGTTTAGTACCCGGTCCACAGTACTGATAACCAGGCTAATGAAGTTCAATGGGTAATTCGTTGATCAATTTATTCACTAAGCCTGAACCTCTTTTTTCTGCATGATGCTAACTCATAGCAAGCTCATCCTAGACTAACTGAGAAAAACTATAAATGCTTGCATTTATAATAGCTCGGAGATCAGTCGTGATATGGAATAGAAGCATGATGGATCTCAAGAAGCAGTCAGCAAAATTGCCTGTGATGAATTTTGATCTTTTGACGAAAAAACAGCAGAATCGTCATGGAAAATTATTACCCAGCAGTATAAGAGCGGTCTTTTGTGATCCATCCAATTGCGGTAATACGAACGCTCTCTTATCACTAATCATTCATCCTAATGGTCTGGTATTTGAAAATATTTACGTATACTTGAAATCTCTAAATCACCCAAAATATAAATTTTTGGATCAACTTGTTGAGCCTTTGAAGGGGATCAAGTATTTACCGTTCGGTGAACACGATCTTGTCGTATCACCCGCTGATGCTCAACCAAATTCAATTTTTGTCTTCGATGATATTGCTTGTGAAAAGCAGGATAATGTCAAAGCTTTTTATTGCATGGGTAGACATAAGAGTGTAGATTGCTTTTACTTTTGTCAGTCGTATGCACAAGTACTGAAACACTTGGTGCGCGACAATGTCAATTAGTTGGTGATTTTTCGATAAGATGATATACATTTAAAACATGTTTACAACGATCATGTGAATACAGATGTGATATATCAACGTTTCAAAGATATTTGCTCAATGTGCTGGAATGATGGCAATCATAGTTTTCTCGTCATAGACAAAGATCGTCATATTAATAATGGTCGCTACAGAAAAGGTTTTGATCAGTTTCTAATAAATATACAGAATTCTTCTCAAGTCTACATATCCTGATGTCTATCTGATTGAGAAGGTTTTGAAGAAAAGTATTAATAGACTTTATGTAAAATGGTTAGGTTTTGACAATACTCACAATAGTTGGATAAATAAGAATGATATGTAAAAACACAAATAAATTTGTATTACTCTAAAATAGCTGTTTATTGTTAATTTATTTTACATTTCCTTCAATTTTTGTACAAGTACTGGCATTATAATTTTATTTGTTTGGGCAATTCTTTGCCTAAAACGTTCCCGATCACGTGCTGCCTCCTCCCACTTTCCACATCGAGCTTCATGATGTGCAAATCTCCATATACACATCAAGTGGATGGTTGCCTCTTCCTTGAATCGTACACACTTCTTTTGGCTAGAATCAAACATGTCTAAATTAAATTTTGTGTGTGTAAAATACACGTAGTTATAATTTGAACTCACCCATTTTGCTGTATGTTGTAATGCCCCCAGGCAAGCGTATCAGTACTATTTTCTTGGAGGAATCTCTTGTCGTCATAAGGACTATGAGCGATCTTTCTCTGTCTAATGGTCTTGACGTTATGAAGTTTTGATCTTATAGCATACTGCTCTCGACTCTGGATGCATGAATTTCGTAGACAGTTCAAGTAGTCACTAAATTCAATGGTTTTCTTTACTAACTGAATAATTTAACTTTAATAATAACTTTAATAACTAAGCCTTAATACCTTTAATTTTTTCATACTATCTTTATTATTAATACGTGTACTGTACATTTTGCTTCTCAATCCGACGAATTCTGTAAGAATCTGACCATTACACTCATCTTTCATAAGTCCCATGAGTTTTTTATTAACACGAGGCATGTTAAATATATTATCTGCAGGATAATCTGAAGTATCGAATCTACGAATATTTCTTTTCATATCTTCATAAAAATCATTACATTTAATAGCATATATGAAACTATCAGTATCTGTATACACTAATTTACAATCATCTTTATACACTTGTCGCATATAATTATAATGAAAATCATACATCAATGTCTTGGAGATATCTATAACTGTAAGTCCAACATACATTGGTTTATTTATAAGTACATCAGTTTTATTTAGCTTATGAGCTTCTACACCATATCTTCCATCATATTTACTCATAAGCTTGACTGAAACTCTTTTTCTTACATTTTCCATAGTCTTACCAAATACTGCATTGTTCATTAACTTGAAAAATTTTTTTTCAAATTAATTTTTTTGCTACTGCTCGCATACTAGTGTTCAAATCAATATATGATTTGAGCCACGGAGACTGCTTAAATTTTAGAATTTTATGTATTTTAATAAGACGAAGAGCGTTAGAAAGAGCTTGTTGGAGAGCAACATAATGAATTACATAATTTCTTTTAGGATGAAGCGTAGCTAAAAGTTTTTCTTGCTTTGATACAGGAGGTTTTGCACGTTCCGGACAAAATGGTAAATCATTATGCTCATCGTGTATTTCGCTGGGATAATCTAAATCAACCTCTAAAATATAACCATGAGAAGCATCTGATGCGAACGAAAATAAATCGAAATTTTCAAACCACTCAAATTCATCGTATGGAAGACATTGTGAAAGTCCAAATCCATACAAATTATTCGCATCTAAATAAATTAAATATTCATTTTCTTTATTATACTTTTCAAGCATATGCTTATGATTAGCTGCTGCATACCGATTTGAACACTGACTTAAACCACCTCGGATTCCACGCTCTATAAAAAGTACCATATCAATATCTATTAAAAGTTTTAAATGAAAACCCGTATGTTTAAGCATTGCATCCCAGGAAAAGCCTGGAGTAGTATAATAGTGTGCAGGATCGAGGCCATAGACTTGCATACTCTGGTCTCGAACATTTTCAGACATCTGCTGGTAGCAAGACGTCAGTTTTCATGTAGAGGTCAGAATATTCACCAAGTTTTTCAACATTTAATGTTTTCCACACATTTTGTGCATGTTCATAATCACTATCAGATATATACGAATCATTCAGCATACTAAAAAAATTATCTTTTTTGGGTAATTCACACTCTTCTAGCTTGTCCCATGAGCTTATATACTCATAAGGTAAAACACCTTTTCTCGTTAACAGATCAATATGTTCTCTGCTATGATCATTAAACTCTTTATTAACAATTCTGTAGTCCTGAATATATGATGCCAATTTTTCTAGAGAAGAAGGTATAAACCGAAATAAATCTAAAAATCTAAATTTAATTTTACTATTCTCTACATGTTTTGTAAATGAAATATATGTTTCCTTTGTTAGAGGGAGTAAATCAATTTGTCCTGGGAAATAATTTGTTACATACGATATAATAAAATGTGCATCATAACCACTTAAATTATGAAACATAACTGGAATAATTTTAGAGTCTTGATAGTTTAGATTGCAGGTAGTATGTGCAGGTCCTCGATATTTTCCAGTAAGATGGCAGTGATCGCGTACCTTAACATCGTTATTTAATTTTTTTTTTTTACAAATGTGACAAGATTTTGAAATATAATAATCTCTTATTTCAGCTTGAGATAGAGCTGGCATAGGTAAAGGATTCACATATAAAGCACTTATTTGTTCTTCTATATTTTCTAACTGTTTAGCAAACCATCTTGTAGCTTCACGACCTCTATAAAAGTTATATTTCGATAAGGAGTCATTGTAGCTACATTTAAGATAGTATCCTATACTATAAATTTCATGACTTTGTACTGGTCGAGTGTTGGTTTTCACATCTTGTCTTATTGGTTTTAACAAACACTCACGGTCTGCATATATTATAAATGGTAACTTTTCATTATAGCAATGATTTTTGAACATTATAATATTATTATTTTCACTTGGAAGTCTTATTTTACAATTATTTAACTTTTTACAGTGTTCTTCATGCTTAGTTTAATTATTTTCTTTGTTAAAAAAAATGTAGACATCTATCACATATAAATAGTCTTCTTCCTTTATTGTTAAAACCATTACTAATGAAACGCGATAGATGTTTTATGTATACATAATGTGACTCTGAAAATACAAACTCACCACTATTATCTAACTTATCATTCGTTAGTAACAGAAGATTTGCATGATTACTCTTTTTACAAGATGTTGAATAGAGAGGTACAAGATTTGTATTATCTAATCCAAAACCATTGATGGAGATTGTAGTATTTTGCTTTTCAAATCTTGGTATATTTTTCAATGATACGGGAAACTCAATACCTTTCATATCCAAGGTGTTTTCATACTGAATGTAATTACTTATTCTATTTGATTTGTACGTTCTGTATGATTTGTACGTTCTACAGCATACAGATAAAATTGCCCATATGAAGCATTTGTTATCATAGTTTTGAACATTGATACATGCTTCTCTTTTTTTTATAAATGATGGTAAGGATATATAAGAGCTGCCAGTGCGTATTGGATTAAATTTATTTATGTTTAACTTTATATTTTCAATTGAATGAAGAGTCCAGCCAGAGTCACGTTCCTGAAATTCCTCAATATCCACGAGTAGAGGTTCAGTAACATTTGTTGTGAAACATTTGTTTAACGATGTTGACAATAAAATTTCATAATTTTGTGTGTTAAAATATTTTATCTCAATGCACGCTTCTTCTTCTTCTGCATCTTCATTATTTTTTGTACATATTTTTTTAAATTTACATGACAAAACAGTGTTTACTTTTCATATTTCTTATGTGCCTCGTGAAAATAATATTGATGCATCTTGTAGAAATTTAAGTACATCAATATGCGTTAAATTTGCTATAACCACAGTCTTCATGCAATTTTTAAAAGCGTTATCCATATCAATCCAACGCACACGATCAGCGATAGTCTTCTTTATTACCTGTACTCCACCGCCACTTTTTCTTTTAGCCATAACTTGCATTAGTACATTCTACTTTTGCTAAAGTACATAAAATACGTTGTTTTGTGCAATTGAAAGTTTGTTATTTCTTAATACCTTCCGAAAAGTCTTTATTGATAGAAGAAAGTGATTTTTCTATCGTGTTATGGTGGATAAATCGACTGCAGCAGTAGTAGAAAATAATAATTTATCAACCTCTTTTAAGAGCTTAACTTGCTGTAAGCATTCATCCATATCTGCCATTTCCAGAAGTTGATATCTACTTGTAACAAATAAAAATTATAATACTTTAATTTATACGACGATAAATATTGATATATATTTAAAAAAATAATAATAATAACCAAAATCAGTGGTTTCAATGGTATCACGGACCGACAAATATATACGAAGAGTATATACTTGACTCTATGCATGTGCAATAATTGTCACATAAAACTCGTAGAAACAGTTCAAGGGCTGGGAAAGCACGATAACTGTGAGACTCCAGGATAGAATTCTCAGACTCGCGGCTTTTTCTTTAAATATTTTTTTCTTTAATTTTTTTTTTTTTTTTAATTTAATGTAAAATTAATGTTATTTATACCAGTACAGTCTCAGCTTTCTATTGTAAGATGCTTCTTCCAATTTTGATAAACTAATAAACTGATGATGATAATAATCCGTGCAGCAAGACAAATTAACAACTTTTAGATCACTAAAATACATATCGCCCGCGATTTGGTTTAAATAATATAATAGCTGAAAGAGTGGGGGTATTTTTATTTAGAGATAATGTAAAAGCATTACAAATATTTGGTCCTGCGAAGAATCTCTGTTTAGCTTCATTGGTATGGGTAGTGTCGGCTGCACCGCATGCTGTAGGAAATCGCTGCACCGAAAATACGCTTCCAGATGTCTGAGTGGGGACTATGGAAAACGTATTCAAAAGTACGGGAGAGAGGGCAGCGGTGTTCTATTTTATCTTTATTATTTTACGTGAATTTACTATTATTGATTTTCTTAATTGATTCTACTTTGAGTTTAAGTATTTTTTCGTGTTTACTTCGTCTTACGTTGTCGTTCCTTATTCTTATTAATTCAACTAATTATTGAATTTGCTATAACGTATTATATACTACGTTCTAGTAGGAAGGGTATCGATGGATTTACTTTTTAATAACTAATCTTATTAGTTTTTAGTATTTTAAGAATGCTAAAGAAAGTGAGCATTTCACATATATATTCATGTAACCCTATATATTTGGCTAAAAATAAAAAACAACACTTGTTGAAACACGTGTGTCCTCAGTTATTTCACTATCCTCGCTACGAAAAAATCTGCAAGAAAGCTCTGCCTTATATTCCAACCGTCCTTCTACACGTGCTCATTCCCAGCATTTCAAAGTGCATACGTCCGCTCCCTTTTCACACAAACATGCTCGACCCTCGCAGCGGGTGGGCAACCTTCGACGCGCACAGCTTCGGATAGGCCCTGCTCCATATACTCTTCTAATACTCTACTCCGAAAACAGGAGCCCAAATTATTTACAACTTTCGAAATTTATAAATAATTTTTATAAATATTCATTAGTTCATAACATCTAAACGTTTTTACTTACTTTTTACGCTTACCCCATTCACACACAAAATTATTAATTCCATCCAAGAAATTCGCAATAAATAAAATGTTTAACAACAATAAACAAATTTACAATAAATAAAAAATATATAAACAAACACGCCTGAATAACACCACCCCGCCACCGCTGAACGATACCTTTCCCAAGACTGACCACTCCCCCCCCCCACCCCCTTACTTACCTTCGCCCAGCTGAACTCTAACGGACCCTTAGGCAGGTCGACACCTAGGATCAAAATCGTCCCCAGAACCAAAAGCCCTTTCACCAGATCCAGGCCTCATTTCCCCCATGGATCAGTAACGTCCCCAGACCCTTATGCCCCACCCCTCTAGGATCGATAATGTACCCCTTCTACTAACATTCTATGTTAGCCGCGGGAGGAGCAAGCGTTTTTTGCTATTCTAAATCATATTCATTAGATTTCTTATAATTTCTGCAATGGCCTATTTTCTGTAATCCTCTCCAGTCGATTCGTCGTTAGGATGTTGAGCAGGTGGCGAATCATCCTACACATTTTTTCGAGGCATCGCTTCCGAATTTTTTACAACAGGAGGATTTTTGGTCTATTTTTGGAATGTGTGATAAAAGAGATAAAATGCAGACATAATGAAGCTAAAGAAGCAAATAAGATATGAAATACTGTATAGTTTTAATTGTTTCAGTGCCTGTTTAGGGTTTATAGATGAATGCGTTTCCCAGAGTGAGCTGATCACACACTCGCCTGATTCTATCGTTTGTCTGTAACTACTTATTCAATTTATTCGTAAACCAACCACTTCCTTAGGGTCTATTCCTTAATCAGTGCTTAGTGCTATATTTCGAGACCTTTCTTCCCTAAGCCGCCTATAGTCTGCTGCATTACGGAACAGATTTATGATTTCCTTTGCTGCCAATAAGCTCGCTCACACCATTCGACTGTTAAAGCAGACGTCTGCGAAATTTAATCTTTGATAGATTATGGTAATATAGCTATAAAAATAATAGCCTACTTTTATAACTTACATTTATTGTAATACTATTATGTCAAAATATTTCAAAAGCAATAGATAGTCTTTAGCAGAGTTCTGTCTTACATTTTTTACAAAGATTTCATCTATTATAATCACGTGCGCTAGATAATAATTAGCTATGTTTAAAGAAAGTTGTGCAAGATCGGTTACGTTTTAGCATTATAGTTAATACAGTCTTAGAATAAATATTATTAGCCACAGTCATATTACAGAGAAGATAGCTTTGATTTATTAGGTACAGGTACATAAAATATGAAAGCAAGATTTCGTGGTAATTATATATAATGACATAGGTCGTAGAAATTGAGTTCTATTTTATTACCATATATAATGATTAAAGTCGCGAAAGTTAGGTTGCTTCTTTTTAAAAATAGCCTACTTTTTCGACTTTTATTTATTTTAGTACAATTTTGTTTCACTATTTAAAAAGCATTTGGTAGGTTTCAGTAAGATATTTTTTACATTTATTTGAAGATTTTTTCTATAGTGATCACGTGCGCTGGATAGTAAACAACTTATCTTGAAGAAGATCGAAGATGGTCATTCACGTTACACCATTACAAGTAGAACATGCTCGGAATGAGTATTATTCGACATTTATCTTTCGCGAACATTTTTGTTTTGATCACTCTAGTAGGCTAGTGATGATTTCGTGCAACAAGATGATCTTAAGCGAACGTAAGCATACTGCGTATGTTTCACGTTTATACTCTAAGCGTATGTTATACTGTACACTCATCCTCCGTAGAGTAGAACTATGCTATACTCTTCCCTACACTCTCTCTCTCTCTCTTGACTGTAAGATTCCGGTGTTATCGGGATTGCTGCATTGGGCGCTTGCCACGCACCTCATATTTATTATTTCATAATATATACTAATACAATTAACCACGATAGTTTATTCATTTACTTACTTATTTAACACAGACAATTCAGAATTCACGACCAATATATAAGTTGATAAATGAAAGAAAAATTGTCATACAGTGTGAATAGTTAATTCAAACTTTTTTAACGCTATGCATATCACTGATTGTATATATTATTGTTGTTCGAAAATTTTTGTCATTTGAATACATTCTAAATGGTAGTAGAAAAAATAGTAGTTTATGTGCCGTTTTTCTTAATCAAATCTGGCTTTGTTATGAAGAATCAATTTAAACTTAAGTTCTTTTCGAAATTAGTACATTAAAATTACGCAATACTAATTATTAATTAAACAACAAGTTTATTTTTTAACGTTATTATTGCAGGTATTGAGTGGAGACGGTCCAACTTCATTTTGTTTCCAAAGAGCTCTGAAATAATACAAAATCATCATGTACAAATATCGATACCATATGTAAAAGAGACACTTAGGTGGGAAATGTCTTTTAATCCATTGTATCCAGAACTTGGTCCAGATTTATTCTTTGATCAAGACAATCACTTGGAGAAAGAAGATTCTGAATGTTTCTCAGATAATATAAGTAGTCTTATGATGTGGGATTTCATAGACGGCTCATCCTTATTAAAACTTATTGATGAACTTTTATTTTTTTATAAATCTTACCAAGTATAATTTTCTATTCTTTTTATCGATTGAAAGATGTAATAATAATTCATTATTCAATCTTGTGTACTCATGATATAATATTTTTTCCAGTTAAATCTTTTGAAAATTTATGCTGAAAGATCACATATTGATTTTCAATCATTCGTAAAAGGAGTACCTTTAGAAAATTTAGAAATTATGGTTTCCATACGTTCAAAGCAAACTAGATTTCAAATTCTTGTAAAATTTTTAATTGACCAATCAAACACTAAAGCTCAACAATTTCAGGGATGGAATATCTTGCTTTTAAATATTCGTGGAACATCATTGTCTTATGTGACATCCGAATTGTATTTATCGCCATCTATCAAAAATTGTTTATATGGAATCGATTTAGAAAACATTCCTCTAATTAATGAAAATCAAGAACTAGCCGATTACTTATTTGCAATAAAAAATTACATATCTGAAAAGGTAAGATTTTTTAAAACTTATTTATTTGATTTGAATATTTGACATTTTATTTCGGGAATCGAAATCATGAAAGAAGAGATTCTGTTATTGTTACTCAGATAGACCCCTGTATGGTGTTAATGCAACAAATCAATTATTTTATAATACTATAGTATTTATGTGTAAGTTGTAACGTGGTGCATCGCAGCCGCGCCGAAAAATCTCTTTTCGGCCCGGCAGATTCCCTGCATGAAAAATGGAGCGCGAACGGTCGGCGACGAGCCATGCGGCTTTGTTGTCAGAGCCGTCGCGCATACCAAGAATTCCCAGGCTTGGTGAGTCGCCAATCAGAGCGCGGTTTCGCTGCGGCCTAAGGAGTAGGAGAGGTAGCGCCGGACCAGCAGTATCTCGTAAGCCCTCGTTAGAGATTGAGTAACGCAGAGGTTTGCGAGCGCGAGAGAGAAGTGTGAGTGTAGTATCGAGAGCTTAGGGAAGTCGTACGGCTTCCCGAGGTACATCCCGGCGACCAGGGTGAGAGTGAGGAAGCGCTGGCGGGAGGACCGCCACGGCCCAGTCACCGGCAATCAGAGAGGATAGGGAAGGCACTGAAGAAGACGGGACAGGAAGGACGCCAAAGGACGAGCCAACGGCCTACCTTCCGCGGGACAGCAGAGGAGAGCGATCGGTCGCGGGAAGCCAGCCTGCTGCGAGGCACGTGAGGTTTCCTAGCACCGCGGAGGAAAGATTCACCAGCGGCGACGATCCGGTAAGTGGTTTTGAGTAAAAGAAACGCGAATGAGGAGTAGGCGAGACCGCGGTATCGAGAACGTTGTGTGAGAGAGATAAAGTGAAATTGACGAGTGTGTGCGCGTGCAGTGCGGGTACACAAGGAGTACACAGTGCGGGTCGTACGCGGAGAGTTCGTGGCGTCGAAACCCAGAGCCGTACGGCGATGAGGAATTGGCCTGCGTCTCTTGTGAGTGAGGGACAAGGAAGAGCGAGAAAGAGAGAGAGAGAGAGAGAGAGAGAGAGAGAGAGAGAGAGAGAGAGA
>QLSS01000172.1:193732-218146 GCA_024372645.1 Trichomalopsis sarcophagae | reverse complement strand
AGAGAGAGAGAGAGAGAGAGAGAGAGAGAGAGAGAGAGAGAGAGAGACCGGCACCGGGGCAACCAGCACGTTGTGCGAGGCTGGCCACGCCGGACGCCTATAAGATCTCCTGCGTCTGTTCTGCGTATTTTATTTACGCTACGTTATTTCAAAGCTTGTTTAGTGACAAAGTCTCTTTTATTCTTGTCAAAATGTTTGTAAGATCTTTCCTTCTGCAGCCTTGATGATTAAAGCATCTGGTCTGGGGGGGTCTTACCCGCTTTGGTCCATCCTTGCTGGTCCTATTCTGATTTGTAACGCCAGGGACACTTTAATCCTCTTTGCTTGCCTTTTCCTCCTATTTCTTTGAATTTATTTACGACAATTTCCTTCTACGCTGCCTTTCTAGGTTGGTTATCCTCTTCTTTTTTTCTCCATTTCTATCTTTCGATTTTCTGAAATTATATTCTGTATTATAAAGCATTTAAATCTTCTTGAATGAAGAATTTTAGAGTTTTTATACATCTCTAAAATAATTCGACCTTCTAACGTTTTCATCAAATTCTAATACAATATATTTTTAACAAATTGAAAGTTGTCTGTAAAAGTTATAAAAATAATTTTAATTATTTAAGGAATTTTTCTCAAAAATAATTAACATGATATTTAAATTACCAAAAACCGGGCAAACATTTCGACTTAAGCGAACAGTAATAAATATTTAAGTAACTTGAGATTAAAGAGATCTGGTGTATCAATGTGCCTAATTTCTTAGAATGTCTGATTTAAATCACTTGATTTTGCAATATCTTTTCCGTTTTCTACAATTACACCCTCAGTAGCAAGATCTGGTACAATCTCCGATTGAATGTTAACTTTAATATCAGATACTGACTGTTAACGTGCTACAATACTTATAGAATTCGCTTGTCCTACCAACAATTGTTTATCGATGTTGAAACACATCAAGATAGTAAAAGTCCTTATTTTTGACTTGCTCTGTATGCACATAATTGAGAAACAACATATGTATGTGTATATTAATTAAAAATATTAGTTAGAAATAAAGCAGAATAGCAGATAGTAATAGCACGATGTGTATCACCTTAACACGTGCTATATTAGAACTAAATATTTAAGATTAAGTATTTCGAAAACTAATCTGCATCACATAATAAATGCTTCAAGTTCTGCAGATCCGGGTATTATTCAAAAAATGCATCCATGTTAATCTGAAACACTAATATAAATAATACATGTGTAATGCGAAACGACGGTTAATCTTATCACGAATCTCGAACTCCTTAACCCCGTGTAGCCGACACTCTTGTAAACAAGTCAGCCGTTAGACCCTTCATTATGAATTGAGTAGAGGGTGCGCCTATTTCCTCTCAGTGTACGCATAGCGCTGAAAGTTGGAAATGTTTTTTCTGGACTGAAGATTTGTGTAAGCGGTCGATTGTCGTAAATGAAAGTGAATCTGTAATCGTATAGATGCTGATGCAATTTTTCTATTGCGAAAACTATCGCGTAAGCTTCACGGTTAATCTGACTATATTTTGTTTGAATCTCATTTAAGGTTTGTAAAATATTTTGTATAGAACGTTCTGAAACATCCTCATACGTATGTGACAAAACCGCTCCCACCCCTATAGGGCTAGCGTCTGTAGCTAATACTAAAGCTCTACTAGGATAAAAAAAGCTTAACATTTATCTTTTATGAATACACTCTTTGCCGTTTCAAATGCGTGATGACATTCTTTTGACCAGACAAATTTGACATTTTCACTTAACAATTTGTACAGCGAGCACAATATGTCACTAATATTTTTCATAAATCGATTGTAATACGTGATTATATCTATAAACGAACGGAATTCGCTGACGTAGTTTGGTGGCGGTATTTTAGTTACAGCCTCAAATTTCGCTGGATCTTGTGAATACCTTTTGATTCAATGATAAAACCACAATATAAAATATTTTCTTTAAAGAAATTACATTTATTCCAATTTACCTTGATATTGTGGTCATTTGGTTTTTGAAATACTGCATGATTTGAACTACTGAACTCAGTAGGTATAGCGACCGCCAACCGAATATTGTCTTGAAACACACACACACCCTTAACCAATCTAAATAACGCATTCATGTGTTTTTGCCAAATCGCAGGTGCAGCTACCATACCAAGCATCAAACGCAATACTCTATATTATCCGCGTTGCGTAGTACTCGTAAACGTCAACGTCATAATACATCAACCAAGACATAATACGTCAACCTGTAAAGTCCACAAAAAGTTCATCAGTCTTAGGCAACGGGAATTCGTTGATGATGAGCTACAGGTTAACTGTCACACTATAATCTCCACAGATACGATTAATTCCATTCTTCTTCAATGCCGGAACAATCGATGTCAGGCCATGTCGGAACACACAAAGCTCCAGGAGCCATCAAAGAGGACACCGTGCAAGTCGGCTCAAAATTCATAGAGGAGCTTCTATAAGTCTGCAGATAAGAGAAACTAAATCAGCGGCTAGTTTGGCAGGAGAGGAGCACAAGGGGACTCGGTGTACTAGAGAAAAGGTTTTACTCTGGTTTTCTGATTGGTCCTCCCTGCAACGTTACATGCATTAAAAGCTCCAAATAAGGTAAGGAGTTGCACCTAGGCCTTCTAATTGGCCAAACATACACCCCACCGAAGAGACGAAAAATTGGAAATCACCTCTTCTAGAAGTGCATAAAAGAGCTCAGCAATCTACCCTCGCATTTGCTCCGCTTTGGAAGCAATCGCACACTTTTTCTCTCTTTCTCTCTCATAATTAGAAAAATAAAGTAGACAGTCATATTTGCGATACTGACATCACGAATAGAGTAACGTCCACTCTATGTACTGCTGGGAAAGTTACGAAATCGGCATAAAGGTGTTTAAAATAAGTTTGACTGTTTAATAAAATTTAGTGCGATTTTAAAAGAAATTCCGGTGGCTACTGGAAGCGGTTCTTATAGCTAGATCGCGAAAGTAGTCAGGCACCGACGGCGCTCAGACTTCGTACATTAAAGCTTTGTCCTCGTCCGTGCTTATAAAAGCAAACGAACTTGTAGAGTTACTTTGCGGTGACAAGTCTCATACGTTTAGGACATAACACGTGTTAGAAAAAGTTTGAGTTCAAGCGGGGAGAAAATACTTTTTCCTCGCTTGATGAGTAGCGGGGAGAAAATTATTTTCTCACCTCTGTTAATACCCGTTTTTCAAATATCTCAAATTTTCTCAAATTTTTTAATTTTTTCAAATTTTTCAAATTTCTAAAACTTTTCTAATTTTTTATGCACGACTTAAAATGCACGATCTCCTACCCAACTTTCTCGAATAAAAAAGTCCCTTCGACGCCCTCGTTGGAACAACGCGGTGTGTAACACGGGAATAAAAGCTATGTCAGACTCGGGTAAGGTGTATTTATCTCACACGTCACCCACGCTCGACATAGCTTATTTTCTCCCCTTGTTGCACAATGTATTTGCACAATACTTCGTAGTAAACTTTAGATATAGGAAGTATCGCACAGTGTGTTGTAAGCGGTTTCACCTATGTAGTGTAATAAATACTAAGATTTCATGGTATACTCAATGATTTCCATAATGGTCAGAGCTACTTCCAATTTCTGTAACCATCTCTCCGATTGTGATTCATCCGGCATAAAGGGGCTAATCGACAACTGTGCACTAATAGTAGTCATCGCATCGACTGAGTTTTTGTCGTCGACTTCAACTGACTTTTCCGTCAAATGTTCGGAATTAATCGCTGCATTACTAGAAGTCGAGTTGGCGTCAGCTTTTTTCTCCGTTTTAAGAAAAAAGTTCTCGATTTAATCAATCTAGACAATGTGTAACACAAGAACACTAATTTTCAGGTAGTATTTTCTAATCATTGTGGAATAAGTTCTGTAGTTTTGGTAGCACTCGAAAACACGTGGTGATTTTTGAGATTATTGCGTACCTCTATTTCTCACAATAGTACATCGAAATTTTGTAGTAATTTAGCACTCGCGTGCCTGTAGCACAAGCGCTTGCAGTGTAAGCATGTAATCCAGGAGTAATCGTAGTCGTATTGTATGAAAAACGTGGTGCACTTATTGCTCTGCGGCCATGTGTTGAGCGAAATCTTGAACTTGATTTCACCTCGATTTTCACTTGTAATTATTCAATCCTCGTCGCCACTGTTGTATTTGTAGAGGACGTGAGTATATACAGGATGAAATAATTGTAGTCCAGTGTATGCAGGATAATAGATGCCTCTGATTTATTCCGATGTATTTCAGTAAGCCGTCCGCCTGATAACACTGCCATATTCTCTCTATCGCTACAGGTGCACGCTTGGATGCGCACTCCGCTACTCGCGACGCGTGCGCAAACTCCGGCGCACATCCTTACATGCATGCATACCCAATAGGAAGGTTTCCGTGATATCTATTATATCGGGGTACAATGCAGAGCATTGGTGGCGGATAAGGCTGATGTGCGTGTCAAGACGATTAACATTTATGTGTTCTATACGGAGTTTCTCTCTGTTGCTCGGTTTCCTCGTGTCCCTTCGCTAGCGTAATTCGCTTACATGCAGTAGCAGCGAGTCAAGGTTCTGTTGTGCATTGTTGATCCTGATCGGGTCTGAATCGCAGTTTTTTTTTAATGTAAACTTCGTACCCATCTTTGTTTCGCACGTATGCTTGCGCGTTGTGCAGAGCCTTTTTATGGCATATGCTAATCGAAACAGTTGATATACCTGTTGGGGCCATAACTCTTGCATATATACGGTAACGTTACCTCTAAAGAAAGAGGGCTTGCGCGTTTTTTGCGTTCCGATTGAGTTCTGCCTATTTTATAACTATTTTATCGCGTGTCGCGGAAGAAAGCATCCTTACGGCGATCGACCTACGCACGGAGAGATGCTGGTCGCATGGTTGAGCATTTACCTCTATCCCACGTAAACCGAGCACCAAAGATTTCATGTGTGTCACTCCCATCGCTTGGATCACCTGGTCCATCGTGGATCTCGGAGGGAGCTCCACTGCTGCTGGGATTTCCGAAATCAATATTCCGCCTCTGACTCGATTGGCACAAAGACGGTCTCGATTCTTGCCAAACAACTTGGTGTAAATTAAGTCAAGCTTTTTTTGCTGTTCAGTGAGTCTCTCTTCGTGCTTAATGATTTTGGCTACTTCACCCTCGAGTTGACTAAGGCTAGTCCCTGAAGTTCTTCGTTTGCTCTTTACTAAAGTCACGAAATTCCGTCATGAAGTTGATGAACCATGCTGGTGCGCTGTCATTGTTTTTGGTTGCATGGTTGGCATTTTTCCTCATTGTCGAATCGTCGGACTCGTTAGATGGGTGGTTATCGGTGAGGTCCGATCCGCGCTGGTGCTTGGAGCGTCTGTTGAAAATGGCATCGAGCGTGGTCATTTATTTTTGGGAGGGCACGGTTTTAAGAGTCAGTGACTTGACGATAGCTTTGAAATACAAAGTTCTAACTATAAAAATATTTTTATAGTGTCATCCCTGAGAAATTATACACACAAAAAATTAATAGTGATACATTTTGAACGATTACAAACCATAATGGGGAACTATAAAATGACGATTGCGTTGTTTTAAGGATAAACAGGAAGAGAATAATGTCAACTCAGATACTTTCAAATATTTAGTTTTCTTACTATTTTCTACGATGTAAGCATAATAATGACAATCGAACGTTATTTCTTAAAAAAATATTAACTTTATTAATTCACCAATTTCACTTTCACAATTTCACTTTCTTCCATGTTGACAATAATAAATGATTCCATTTTATATGAAACGTTCCATATTTTAATTTCATTATAATATTCAGCATTATTTACAAATGTGTAGAAATAGGGTTTTGCTTCACAATCACTATCATCGCGAGAGCATAATTTAAAATCATCTTTTAGATCTATTTTCATCGAATCAAATAATTTGCACATAATTAGTTCCTGTTTAACAGCGATAGTTTTTAATGAATTTTTTGATGATGCAGTTGACTGTGCAGTAGTTATTATTTTACTGTGAAATGATTCAAATCTCATCGACCCAAAATTGACGCATGGGCCATTCTGGAGTAAAACCCGTGGATAATGGGTTACAAAGTGATACTTTGGTTTTAGCACTCCAAAAAGCTGCATATATAGTTAGTGATGTTTATCTATTAGATATTCCAAATACTTTATGTGCGATCTAACTATGCTTGGAGATAAAAGAATGTCGAATATTTATCTTAAGTACTGCAATAATTGCCAATCTTCAGGTATCTAAATCTCCAATAATAAGTCCGGAATACCGTACGAAACAAAGGATTTCTGCTACAGATATTTTCAAATTCGACTCATATTTCAATCGTTTTAATGCAATTTCTGAAGGTTGATTGTTTAGCATTTAGAACTTGAAGAGTAAAATATTTTTTCGTAAGAATGAATGCACCGATGATGGCATGTAAATCACACCTACATACTCATTCTAGAAACTCATGCATCATATCAACACTTACATTCTCCATTGAATGATGGTCTTTAATTTCGTGAAAGGCGCACCTTTTCTTAATACCAGTTTTTGATAAATTATTTATTTTTAAATCTGATTCATAATTACTTCGTGTTCGCAACAACTTTTCTTTCTCTTTACTTAGCATTTCTTCTTCTTCTGATTAGGCTTTGCAAATTTTGCAATAAAATTTTGCTTAAAAAGATTCAACTATTTCATTGATACCGTTAGTACCTAAATTATCGCCTACTATAAGAATACAGTCAAATTTAACATTTTTTTTATTATTTTTTACATCAATAGTTATTCCCGTATTTCTTAAAAAATTAGCTTCTTCAATAAGTTTTTTGAAAACTTTTGCATTAGTAGAATGTTTTTTGTTATCTATATAAACTAAAGTATGACTTGATATAAAATCTAGTCGAGAAGACATTCGGCGAAAGACAACCTAACGATACATACACTCTAAACTCCACAGTAGAAAAATTGACGTTAGAAAATATAAATAAATAAGTTGATACTTATTTATACAGGAATAGAATAACTCCTTAGATTTGTACTTTAAGAAAGTTTAATTTAATGACTTTCTTTGTAACAGTTTACTTTTACGTATAAAACAAGACATTATAACGTTATTAAAGAAGAGAAATATTTCAGAAGCTATAATTTTAGAAATACAAGAATACTTTTAAAAATATAATTCAATATTTGAAGAAGTATTAATGATCTAGAAACTAGGAACGCTATGGGTACTCACGCTGGAACAAACAAGTTTGGAGCCACGTACACTCTAAACCCGAAAGTAAAAAAATTGACTTCACGAAGTATAAATAAATCAGTTTACATTTAAGGAATAGAATAACTTCTTAGATTTGTACTTTAAGAAAATTGAAATTGATGACTTTATACTTCATGCGTTGCAGACGTGTGCGTCTATGACCCCCCCCCCCCCCCCTTTGAGGTGAAGCCGTCCGCGGCTTCAATGACAACCGTATCTATCGACGGGGCAGATTTTACTATGGCGATTCATCGTGTATCACGATAAAATGCTCAAATCCGTTTCGGGATTTTCTTCAGCCCAACAATGTTCAGACCATGAAATTAGCCACACACGGCTAGTGTTAAGGCCGTGAAATTAGCCGCATATATTGCTTTCCCACATACATATACAAACCAGTGAGATTACTGATGTGATCACACATATACAGACCAGTAGGACTACGGGTGTGATTTAATTAATACATCATCATACGAGGACGGTGTCTAGGTGTAAAGGGTGGCCGATGGCGAGGTCTAGGTGGTTTGCAAGGTGGCTTTTAGTGTCTAGGTGTAAAAATCATTTAATGACGGTGTATAGGTGTATAGGGTGGCCTATGACGAAGTATAAGTGGTGCGCTCCGTGGTTTTTGGTGTATAGAAAAATAAATCATAGGAGGACAGCCTCTAGGTGTACAGAGTGGCCGATTAAGAGATCTACGTGGTTCACTCCGTTATGACAGAACAATCAGTGGTTTCATGTTAGTGATGAAAATGTTATAAAAAAAAAAAAATAACATGGCCAAGGGGTGCTAAAGATGCTTATATTTTATTTTTAGAAATAATATGAAATACTCATAAAAATTTACTAAAAAGGACTGAAATCTCTAAAAAAAATTAACTTTTAAAAAAGTAAAGCGTTAGGCGAGTTTGATGTATTCCGCGAAATTACAGATAAAAAAGAACTGAGATCAATTAAACAAAGTCAATTTGTTTATATTTAATCATTAATAAGCAAAAAATTATTTTATTTTTTTAAGGACTTATTTAACTAAAAATTAAGATATATAATGATCAATTTGGAACAACTCTCAAGATACTACGTAACTTGCCATGCCCGTTTCGTTTGGTTTTTGGTGAACAACTAATAAAATACATAAAATTTTCTTTTTATTTATTAGAACGCGATACAAACACCATGAGTACAATGAAACGGGCATGACAAGTAACATAGTAAGTATCTTAAGAGTTGTTCCAAATTAATCATTATATATCTTAATTTTTAGTTAAATAAGCTCTTAAGAAAATAAAATAATTTTTTGCTTATTAATGATTAAATATAAACAAGTTGACTTTGTTTAATTGATCTCAGTTCTTTTTTATCTGTAATTTCGCGGAATACATTAAACTCGCCTAATGCTTTACTTTTTTAAAAGTTAATTTTTTTTTTTAAATCTACTAATCCTTTATTTCTAAATATGTTAAATCTATATCAAGACATTAACGTTATAATGTCTTGTTTTATACCTAAAAGTAAGGTGTTACAAATTAAGTTATGTAAAAAGTCGACTATATTTTGAACAATTCTTCTCGGTAGATTCGGATCAGCAGATAAAGAAAGAACAATAGATATTACTATATCGAAACACATTTTTTAGTCTATTTCAAATTTATTATCAATTTAGAAATTTTTTGGAGTCTAGATTTCACTATTACTAAATAATAATTTTGTTTATACGATTTTCAAATGATAATACTGATTTCGCAATGACTATTAGGTAAACAAAATAAATGAATAAATAAATAAATAATGTAAAATTATTTATAGTTAATTAATAGCGACAACAGATGTGTTGACCTATACAGAATATTTGACAGATACGGAGTGAATTAATTTAGAAACAAACTCCCATGCGTAATCGCAAAGATATGGCTAAGATCTTAATGCTGTCAAACATTTGTAGCAAACTTCAACAGCTTTGATGGGATTAGGAAAGTTATACTTTTCAGCTTTCAATATGACATCAGACTGGCTATCTCATTAATCTTTCCGCATATAAGGCTTATTACTTGTTAACCAGTCCACAAACTCCGGGTTTTAGAAAGTCAAAGAAATTTTATTTAAAAAAGCAAGTTTTTCCAACTAGCTATTATTTTTTGTATCCTCACGATTTATATATTTTTGAATACTTCATTCCTACATGTAAGATGAATGATTTTGATATTTGTGCCTTTCCAACAGGGATGCCTTTTAATATTGAAACTCTTGTAGGTGTTGAAGAGTCCAGTTTAATAGATTTAAGGAGTGTTACGCTAATAGAAGCAATAGTAATGCTATTAATTAGTTACATTTACCTGAATTGATTATTTTATATTTTTTAACTTATAACTTGATTCTAGTAATTTTTTAAAATTCGTAGTTCGTTATATACCTCCATCTATAATTTGTTTATGATCCTCAAAGAATTGTTTAACTTCTTTGATATTCGACTATTGGCAAGAAGAAATAACTTTGTCTGCAATCGTAGGCCATTTATTTTCTAACAACGTTGAATATGATAAATTCTTATCAATACGTTGATTTTCCACATATGCATTAAAAATCTTATCAAAATCAAACTCCAGCTGTGAAATAATAGTTTTATTAAAGCAATTCATTCCATAATTAAGAAAAAATGTAGTAGTTTTTATTATAAATATTTTTACCAAAGCGAGTCCAAGCCGTGCACATAGACAAGAACAACTCTTCCAGTATTTGTCAACTGCTGCTTCAAGACCAGAGATTAGAGGAGAGATTGCCGATGAGCATGGGCGAAAGCGTGCCGTGCGATATACAGTCGTAAGCTAGCGCCGCCCTGCGGTTTTCGCTCCGAACTATACGCATCTAGAAGCAGCGGAGGAGAAGTAGGGGCGGCCGTACGCAACTAGCTTCCCCACCAGCAGCAGCGGCGAAGGGGGAAGTAGAGAGTACACAATCACATCGCGGGCCGCTGCGCGGCAGAGCATATAGGAGAAATAATATAAGCGGCCGTAACTGTCAAGGATTTGGGCTTACGCGATGAATATGATCCATAAACAATTAACTCTAAGCACTTAAGGTCAGTGGCCATGATCGTCTTTATGAAATCAACCCTCATAATTAAAAACTTTAATTTTTTAAACGTAAGACGGATTATGGTTAAACCGACACAAACACGTTAAGCTTAAGTTTAAACAAAGCTAAATTAAACTAACAAGCCACCCCAGCCACCCAATAAACATATGCTACTTTCAGTTTTCATAGAACAACGACGATCGTGGCGGCGCGGTCTATGTTGTTGCTTGGTGTTTATATGCACTCAAGTTCGTGTCCGAGGTTCGGTAAATTTTTTTAATTATTTTTATTTTCTTATAAAATATTTATAATGGGTAAAAACAATAAGAAATATTATTATTCTTTTAGTACGTAGGGGACGTACAATGTGTAACTACAGTTATTTATAGTTTTATGGGTAACGAAAAAATACAATTTTAAATAAATTTATATTATTTTATCAGTACGATAACCTTTTTACAATTACATAAAAACGAAAAAATTAAGTTTAAACTTAAATAAAATTAAATTAAACTAAAAAGCCACCCCAGCCTCCCGATAAACATATGCTACTTTCAGTTTTTCTTCGTCAATGATCATTGTGGCGGTGTGGTCTACGTTGTTGCTTGGTATTTTTATGCACTCGGGTTCGAGTCCGAGTCTCAGCAAATTTTTTTTTCTACTTGCTGATAATATATACAGTATACAATAATAACGCAATATGTCATTCTGCTTCTGCAATTATACTTCAATTTAGGAAAGTATACGGTGGGCTTGCAATAAATATAGGTATAATTTACTTCTTGAATTATAGGAATACAAATTAATAATTTTTTTTTTTAATATCAATGTATTTTATAAAACGTTATCGTACTAATAAGATAATTTAAATTTATTTAAAATTGTATTATATATTTTATAAGCAAGTAGAAAAAAAAATTTGCAGAGACTTGGACTCGAACCCAAGTGCATAAGAATAGCAAGCAACGACGTAGACCACGCCGCCACGATTGTCGTTGGTATATTAAAACTGAAAGTAGCTTATGTTTATCGGGAGGCTGGGATGGCTTATTAGTTTAATTTAGCTTTGTTTAAGCTTAAGCTTAACTTGTTTGTGTCGGTTTAACCCCCTCTAAAAAATTAAAGTTCTCAATCATGAGATTTGAAAAGTTTTAGATTCTAATTTTTTTACACTTATGTTGTTGTTTAAACATTCTTTTTATTCCAATAATATGCCCGAATAGTTTTTGTCGTTGGTTGAAACTACCGCGAGGTGTGGATGCGCAAATTCGACAGTCGCCGTTTGTCACTTTTCCTCCGCCGCGTCAGTGGCGGACGGCGGTGGACCTAAGAATATATAGCGCCTCTCCCTTCTCCTCCACTGCCGCTGGATGCGTATACTTCCCCTACGCTCCTTTTCTAGATGCGTATAGTTCGATTGCAGGCCGCAAGTGGCGTCATGATCGAATTCGGCACGCATTTTTAACACGGCATCGGCAATCTCTCCTCTAATCTCTGTCAAGACTTCGTTCCAGTATTAAAAGCACTATAGTCCTTTCGGTATAACTATTTTCCCATGTTTTAATTATTTTGATCGATAAATGCTTTTGTGTATCGGAATCAACCAAACAATTTACACTACTCTTATCTATAACATATAAGCAATAACAAATTTTGAACTGTTCACGGAAATACAGTAATTTTCTTTATATATGTATGTACCTTCAGGAACCTCTAAGCTTTTTTTATGGTCAACGTTATTTCGTGTCAAAAATCCAGCATCTCGCGGCAATTTTCTCAACTATTTGTAATGGTTATACAAACTTCCATGAGAAGCTACTGCATTCTTAGAAACTTTGTCTATGTACTGGGGTACATATATTATTTCTGCACCTCCGGTAGGAAATAACTCAACTATTTCATCCCGTAGTTTTATAAAAATTGAAGAATTTACACTGTAAAACATGTATATATTCATAAAATTCGTAATCATTATAAATATAAATATAACGTGTGCTAAATTCATACTTCATTTTTATACTATACATATTAAAAATAAGCTGAAGTCATGACATGAACGCGATGTAAAACGATACTTACCAAAAAGCATTTTTGCTCTTCATTTCATTTCGAAATATAACATTAAATAATCTATTGTAATCAATACTTTTAGATTTTCGATATCTTCACAAAATAATTAAACCGTCAAGTTCATTACATTCCAAGTTTAGCATTTCAAACAATGCATTTTTTACAAAATCAAAAGAATCTAAAAATATTCAAAATTGTATACAAAAATGTTTTCAAAAAGTAAACCATAAGTTTTTCTTTGTAAAATGGATACAAAATTTGTTAACAATGCATAATTACAATTTTAATTAAAAAAGAAGTATGGAAATAACAACTTTAAACATAAATGAAAATCATTTACAAATTCGTTGCATGATGGTGATACACAAAGTTTCCAAATGTCCATTAAAGCCATACTCCGTATACATTCAAGTATTGGTAAAAGAGTTGTTCGATTAAGTCAAAGATCGATCAAGATTCAACACATACAACATTATCTTGGGTTTCACTAGCATGCAAAATAGGTTCAACTTCTGCATCTTCTGGATTAGTATGATAATTGTTTGTTACCGAGATTTCTTGTTGTACAATCTCTACAACACCTTTACTAATCGTGCCTTTGTAGAAATTAAATTAGCTAACAAAATCTGTTTTTAGTGGTGGTTTTTGCAAGAGCAGTAATTTTTTATTCACTGGGATATAAAACGTTTATAATGACAGAAGATCCCGAGGAGAATATAAAAAGAATCATAAAAAGAAGAAAAAACAACCCAAATGAATGAATTGCTAAGATGGTGTTGGGAGGCAATAAGCCGCCTGATGCTGCTCTTAATAATAAGTACTTTAAATGTCATCTAACCAATAAAGTAAGTACAGTAGTGTGCATAGTTTGTGGTGATTTCTATCACACGAGCGAATTTGTGTCAAATAACTCTGGAAGTCCTGTGAAATTACTAAACAGCTCATTTGTAATCTGCCAGGAGCACCCGAATTTTGCTCTAACCTCTAAGCTACCATATGGCACGCTTAATCAGCAGGCCTGCGAATTCATCATACAGCTGAAGTATGAAAACAAAGAAGAAGAAAATGACATCGAACTCAGTAAGAAAGAAGACGATGAAAACAGTACTATTGATGATTATAGTGAAAATGAAGAACTAAAATTCGAAAACAGTTTATTAAAAGAATTATACAATGAACTACAATTATACAATGAAGTTAAAAATTAACTACTAAAGCAATTACTAATTAAAGAAAAACAAAGAATCAATAACACTGATTATTACAAAGTTAAATCATTTTCTGCGGTATTAACAAGTTCAATAAACAATAGCAAACCCAAACCCAAAAGAGTGCCTAAATTAGTCGAGAAAATAAATGAACTACTCCGCGGCGACGCGTCAAGCAGCGCAAGCGGCACACCGTGATCACACCTATACATAGCCGCGCCCGGCGCCCTTATAAGTCGGACCGCACAGCGTAACGGCGAGTTCTTCTTGAGCCTCACTCCAGGTAGTATCGTGAGCACACGTTACTACAGAGAAGGGGAGAGTTAGACCTACGTCCACGAAATCGGTTCGTGAACCCACGCGACGATCCAGTGGATGATCCGAAACCAGAAAATCCTGGTTGCCGTCGTGAGCACACGAGACACAACCAGGAACACCCGAACGACGTCTAACCTCTTCTATGTGAGCACACATAGTTGACGCCCGGCGTCACCGTAGACCCTAGCCGATATCCTAACGCAGTGCTGACTCCTTCTGCCACTGTGAGCACAGAGGGTTGAGGAAGCAGCGACAGCTACACCGACGGTTCACTAGATCGTGCGCTCACGTCCCGGTTAATCCGAGGTTCATCCCTAACCTATAAATCCGATTTCTACGCCGACATCTCAAGACTCCCTTTTCTCCTTTGCAAGGCAAAGTATTTTTAATACGAAGCAAAGTGATTTCTGTTCAGCCAGGCTTTAACAACTGAGTCTCCGTCTTATTAAATATTAAGTTAGAAATATATTGTTATTATTAAACAACATAACAACAGATTTACTCTTTTGTATCTTTCCCTTCTCCGATCCTGGATCTGACTGTTTAGCTAGCCGAGCAGGGAAGGTATCATCGTTACAATGTCATTAATAAAAAAAAAGATACCGTAATAATAAATTGCATAAACGAGGAAAGTATTAATTCACTCGAAAAAACTTTGATCAAAATACTAGCAAACAAGGATTTTAAAATTGAAAAGGAATAGATAAGAGCCAACCGTGAATGTGATTGATATAGACAAAATTTATAATAATGATAGAGATTTTGAACAAGATATTAATCAAAGAAATTTCAGTGATTTTAATAAAAAGTGCAAAGTTTTACATATGTACGAAAACGTGAAATCTAAAACCATGTGTGCAATACTAGAAGTTACACCAGCGATTTATAAACATATAAGAGAAAACAAAAACAGATTATTCATTGGATATCAAAATTGTAGAGTTTTTGGCATCATAAATACAAATCCATGTTACAAATGTGCTAGATTTGGTCATAGTGGCAAAAACTGTAGGAACCAAGTCACGTGTTACCAATGCGCGGGAGATCACCCAGCTGCTCAGTGCAATAGTGAAACAAATAAGTGTCCAAACTGTTAATTTAGCAATAAAAAATATAAGACAAATAACAACATCATAGTGCCATAGATAGTGATAATTGTGAAGTTCTAAAACATAAAATAGAAAAATTCATTGAAATGACAGACTATCCAATTCAGCCTACTCACCAAAGATTCTTCGGTAAAGTAGAGCGCACATTTTCGCGACAAATGGTAACACGTACAAGAACAAGATTAGCAAGTGCTACATCAGAAGGGTCATTAACATTGCCCATACAAACAGTACCATCCAAGAATACCAAGAAAAGGTTATGGATATAGACTTTCAATAGGATATCCTTAATCAAGGATACAATTTTGATAATATAAACATGTTAACTAGGCACTTGTTAAATGAAAAAGGAATAATTTTGTGTATTAATATGAGAAGCTTAAATGCAAATTATAACAAACTACTTTTTTTTTTTAAACAGCCTAGAAGCAAAACCGTGTATTATCGTTTGTAATGAAACTTGGAATCTTGAAAAATATGAAATTTTTAATATAAAAGGCTATAAGTGCGGCGTTGGCTCAGTGGTTAGCGTGCTAGGCACAGAAACAAAGCCGTTCCAGGGGTCGAAGGGTTCGATTCCCGGTGAAGTCACTTGGATTTTTTCTGAGTAGTTTTCATCGGGAAAAGTACCCTGGATACCGGCTGTTTCAAGGCGGGTTTTTCCCCGAAATTTCCCTTCAGTGGATTTTCGGGTTTTCCCTTGCCTTACAGGTGCAAACCTGGGCGAATGCGAAGCAGTGGTAGGGACTATAGTAGGAGAGGTCGATAAAGTAGGTAAACCGATCCGATGCACTAGGCAGGGAACGACGGCCTTACCGGCGAGCAGCTGGCTCCTGAAATATGGACCTTCTCCGAAGAGGTTTACACTGGAAGACGGACCCGATGCCCTCAAGGGCAGAGAGGGTTGGCTTAATCAACTCGGTGCTAGTCTGCAATATGTCCTCACCGGAAATGTCTTCCAGGAAGGTTATAAGGCAAGACGGAGTTTGAAAGGGAGATGTAGGATAGGACCTCGTGCAGGGTAGAAGTTGAGGAATAAAAAGGTATAGGATTGGGAACTACTTCCACACAGAGGTGGTTGAAGGCCCCCGCTAGCTGGGGGGAAAGACTGCGGCGGTAATAGATAAATAAAAAATAAATATAAAAGTCTATAAAATGTACTACAATGATAATAGAATAAATAAATCAGATGGAGTAGCTATATACATAAGTGAAAACATAATTAAAACAACATAAATTATTCAAATAAACAACTCAAGATTATCAACTCTACAATTACTTTAACAAATAATAAAGAAATAATATTATCAGCAATTTATAGATCGTATGATATGCACAAAACAGAATTTTTATTAAACATCAAAAACTTTGTAAAACTTAACAAGAAGTATAAAAATAACTTAATAATAGCAGATTTTAATTGCGATATTTTAAATCAAGATGTGGTAGACCAGGAATTCTTACAAGTATATCTAGGGAATGGGTATTACCCGGGAATAACCAGCATAACTAGACCATCGACTATTAATATAAATAAGGCCTCTTGCATAGACAATTTCTTTATTAAGCTAAGCAAGATAAAATACAAAACTTTCACGCTCAGTGTCCCTTTCAATGATCATTACCCAATAATGATATCGCTGAAAGGCATTAAAAATAATTATAGTCATGAAGAACATAAAAAGATAAATTACAACAAGCTAAGGAAAGCTGCAGAAAGGATAAATTGGTCTAACAAGCTATATAACTATGGAATTAGATGAATCAGCCATGAACTTATAAAAAATTACCTAAGCAACAGAAAACAAAGGGTAAAAGTAAATAACAAAGTGAACCATTTCAATACTCCAAGCATGCGTGTACCTCAAGGTACTATTCTTGGGCCATTACTCTTTATCATCTACATCAATGATTTACTAGTTACAATGCCAAACAACACAATTTTATATATGCAAAAAGTCTAAACATAAATATTCATGGTAAACAAATAAAACGAGTTGATGACGCTAAATATCTCGGCGTTATTTTTGACAGCAACATGAAATGGGATATTCATATTAACTACATATATAACAAAACTAAATATTTAACTTTTTTGTTTTACAAGCTTTTAAGAATTATGTCTACTGAGAATTTGAAAATGCTATATTCTGCACTGGTTCATAGCATCACCTCTTATGGTATCATAGCCTGGGGTGGTGCATATACAAGCACAATTAGATGTCTTCAAAGTCTACAGAACAAACTACTCAAAACAGTAAACAAGAATAATTTCTTAGTTGATAATCAATTACTTAATATGAATCACTGATGTACCATTATATAGAACTACAGGATAACTATTTAAATTCAGATAAAACCACTAGGCACAAAAGTATACAAATTCCCAAACGTCACGAAAGATAAGCATAAAAAATAGCTATATAAGAGCTTTAACAACCTTCAACAAATTACCAAACGAACTTAAGGATTTATCAAACAACAACATCAGAAAGGTTAAAAGTAAAAAGTGGATTAAAGAAAACAGCCTATAATGCAAAATAAAACTAATTCGTCCATAACAACAAAAATTGATTGTCGAATAATAAATAACTCGAAGTGTTGTCTAGAACGACATATACAACCTAACTGCAAAATATACAAAATAAGGAATTTTCACTACCTCTAACAAAGAAAATTATTGAATATGCATATCCTACATTGGAAGTCAATGAGGATGTCAATGAATTATTTGATAAATTGAAGCTTAACATACGAACATACATATGCGCAAATAACATGTGTATACTGCACCATAATCGCTCTCATCGTCGAATATCTAACTACAATTGGAAGAAAATGAATAACCTAACTTCAGAAAATAAAAGAGCTATCGAGCAGATAGCAAATAAGATTATAAACACGTGGAAACTCAAAACAGAAAAGAAACAGACTCTTAGGACTACAACAACGGAAGATAAGGTTTTCAAGTCTACTCTAGGAGAGGCAGAGAAACAAAACAAATAACTTATGCTGGCAGAAAACTGTGAAAATTGTGACGTACCCAAACGCTCTATTACAAAACACATACATTTTGTTAAACAGGAGCAAAAGGTAGAAGATGATAGTATAAAATATATTAAGAAGACAAAAAAACCAATCGAATCAATATTCACTGAGATTGATAAATGGTTGAGAACAATAATACGAAAGCATTACTATCAGAGGTGGCGACAGCACCTGGGCAGCCTATATTGCAGTCAATCAATATTTGCATGTCATATGGTGATCTTAACTACCTAGGATCAAATAAAGCAATATTTTATCTCGACAGAGGAATGAGGGAAAAGCAAATATTCACAAACTCGATGGATAAGCTAGAAAGACAGCCACCACATAAAGACATCGTAATTATAGATAAGATAGTTTTCACAGCGCCGTGCAAATGTGTCTTTGCAAATCAACATAAAGAAATGTTCCCACATTATAGAGTAACTTGTGCTGTTGGTCTTAAATGTCCTGCAAGGTTTAATAGCATGAAGAGGATCATTTTTGCAAGGAGCAGAAATGCGTCAACTCAGAGTTTCACAACAGCAAGATCTATGCTAGTGAGATATTGGTGAATGAGAGAAGATTTGAAAGAAGACTTGCAACGTTGGGTTGTTCTGGTAGATTGTACTACTGGAATTCAAACACGGCGGTGCAACTACACATTTTAGTTTTATGATTTAGTTTTATTAAGTCATTTTGTATTCTGGACCAGTGAAAAGGAAATTGTCTTCTGCTGGATTACTTTTATATAATGTTGTTGTATAATTGATGTATTTCAATCTATTGTACTTACTCTGAATAAATAAATAAAAAAAAAAAAAAATTCCCATTTTTAGGCACTCGCCCCGTATAAAGAGTTTCGAAGAAACGTCTTATACCCAGGACTAACGCCTATTGAATTTGACAAAAAATGTGTTTTTTTTTTTTTTTCATTTCTTCCTGAACTATTTTTTACAAAAAGGTTTTTTCATAAAAGTATTCTGGCTTTTTTGTAGAAAATTAAATTCTAAAAGTAGATAGGCTATAGGCATACTGGCTCACCCCCCTCTTCTCTCAATGTGAGCCAGAATGCGTACGTATTCTGGCTCACCCCCTTTCTCAAAGTGAGCCAGAAACCGTAAATGAGCCAGAATGCCTATAGTGTTCTCTACTATTTATTTATTTTTATTTTTTAATTTTTATTTATTTATTTATTCATTTTATTTTTTCTTACAAATGTTTGCATGACTGATAGAATAATTTCATAAGATTGACAGTGTGAAGTGCGCAGGCAGTCTTGTAGATTGGATTATGATTTGTGCAAACTGTGACGCACTTGAAAGATGGTTTTGATGGATAGTCATATTGTTGAATGTTGTAGACGGAAAATTTGAATCGTTGAAGCCATTTCTGTTTTAATGCACCGATGACAAAAATTTTTGATGCGTCATGGAGAGCGTCACGAAGCAAGTTTCCAATTTGAGAGTATTTATGTCTATCTGTTTTCCACCTGATGCCATGATAATTATGTTTAAACCAATTGTTTTCCCTCTGCATTTTGTCTGAGAGTTTTTTCCACGAGAAGGGATTTTTGAATAATACAAAAACAGGATCACTATTTTCGTTAAGAGGTATGATAACTATTTCCTTTAGAATATAATTTTCTTCGGTTTGCTTGAAACCAGTCATGTTTACTGCATACTCCATTTTTTGGTGCAGTCTAGACGAGCTTCTTGACATTCTCACTGATAGGATTGTACTGAACGATGCGATCGTGTAAGATTAGGCCGTATGCTGAAGTGTGAGCAGGAAAATCTTTTTTAGCCTCAAACTCCAGACGTACATCGACAGGAGCGCTCTTGAGAGATTCGTTTTGTCGTGAACAGTCAATAACTATAAGTGGTTCATTCTTGATGAACATAGGCTTTGTCAGCAACGGCTGCGGATCTCTTCCATAGTATGATTTTTGAAAATAAGCATACATATCATAGAGAATTGCATACTGATTGTTATATATCTCGAGATTCATATTGTTATATGGATAATATTGTGAATTTAAGAAAAGTTTCACATTACTTATCTCACAATTATCAAATCTTCTGGCATTTGCAGTTCTTGCAGATTTTCTCTTTGTTTGCAGTCCGAGAATTACAAAACGAGGTTTCTCCAATTGATTTGAAGTTTTCACTGTCCAGACGTGTTTATTCGTGCTTGGAAGAAGAGGATATTCAAATATCTCCCAAGAACGAAAACACATAGAGATGGGGTTATCCTTACCAATGAAATTCAATAGCTGGAGTTTTTATTTATCTGATGCAATAACATATGGCATTATCCATTCTATCTTCGTTATTTTTGCTTCACAATCTTCATAAGTAGTTACGCCAGATGATGTAGTTCCATTCTGGATTATTGCATTTAAGTTGCTTCTCGATCTTGTAAGAATGAGCTCATGCTTCATATTAACTATAATTTTTTTATAGTCTTCTGCAAAGCCCAAGATCATACTCAGTGGAATCGCTACGTCAAAGTTTCCCTTTTCATCGATAAACGTTTTGGTATCTTCTTCAACACCAAGCCAGCCTGCGTTTTCTAGCATGTTATTCTGATTCGAATTAAATGATGTCCATCCTTTCATGAGACTGCTCAAACCAACATTTTTACTTTTATCTATCTCCACACCATTAATTTCATAACGAATTTCATCAAACAGATGACAAATGCCATTGTTCACGAATTTAGCTTTAGTTAGTGCTGTTAAACCATCTTTTAGCTTCAATTTCCCACATACGTAGATAGAACTACGCGATGGTAAGAGGCATAGATCTTGATGTTGTATAGAAATACGAATTTCATCACTATTATCATAGCTTAATGATGAGTGTGGTTGAAGGGCGTGTACCTCGTAATGAGCAATAGACTCATCGAAGACGACACCTGATTGAATGCTTAGAATTTCGTCCATTTTTCTGGAAGCAGCAAAGTATCATACACGTGAATTTTTTCCACGAACTTTTAGTCCTACGCTATTCAGAAACTGAATACTCTTCCGTGATAACGGTTTGAGTTTCTTTTTTCGACTGATGACTGGTTGACATGATGGTGGACTTATATATGTTCCAGAATTGTAAACGATACCCATTATACAGATTTGATGTGAAGTCTAATAGTAATTTCCTCTCCTAGAAAATTCACCAAATTTTCGTCCTGATCTACAATTCGAATTTGTAGATGATCTATCTAAAATTGATTTATAGCATCAATTTCATAGCTGCCCGTAGGGATAGTGATAATATTATCTTTGCTCAAATGAAGTTTATTATTTGAATGGTCAATATTGGGAAAAGAGTTGAATGTTAAAAGTTAAAAGCTATCTTCCATGACTGATCGGATGCTAATGAATCTATTCGTCTGCGAACATCTCTTTTATAGTCTCCCAGCTAAGAAGTAGAGATAAAGATGTCCACATATAAATGAGTCAAAATTTTGATATCTTTTATAATTGTATTTCAGTTCCTTCACGTTATAATATAATCATGAGATCCTTGGGAGGTTTGAGATCACCAAAACTATCGAAATAAAGTACTTCAGGACCACGTTTGCGATAGCAAACCCAGTGAGTGCCTCTATTTTGAAAATCGTCCAAGTTTACCACTGCTGTTTCATTACGCCATAGACCATCGGGTGGTAGATTATTTCTCATGAAAACACCACGGAAATCTGAAATTTTCATCATATGAGCATATTTTTTAGATCGTAGTCAGTCAGTGCACGATTTGGCAAAGTTAAATCGAAGTTTTTTTTTTCTACTGACTTGATGACCACGACAGATATGAGGTTTCATAAATAATCCCATTCCACTTTTATAGGGCTTAAGATGAAGACCTTTGCCTAAAGCAATAGCTTCCATGGTCTTGTTATGCCTCTTACTTTCTTCATAATTTTTCTGCGCAGCTTCAGCATCATTAACTGCTTTAGCTATTCCAGCAGCACCTCCTGCTAGAGCACCGGTGGCTCTTAGTCCTGCGAACAATTGAATGAAAAAAGGAAGAACTCCACCAATTTTTGATGGAAGCGGCAGAACACGTGGAATGATAACTTTTTTCTTTCCACCTACACTTTTAACAGCTTGACGTGCGCCCTTCTAGGCTGATTGAATAACCTTGCGAGAACTTTTACTTGTTGACATTGATTTTTTAGCCGCAATAACTAAGTTATTAAATTTCAGTCACATTCCAGTTTTTCCTTTTAATTTCATAGCATTGCTAACAGCAAAAGCAAAAGCTTTTTCGCCAAGACTAGCATCCTTAGCTCTAACACGTTGCATAGCTTCCTCAGCAAGCATCTTGTCAGCAGCTTTACGATCTCCATTTTTATCAGAGTAAGCTATGTCGTGTTTTTTACAAGCCTGATCAAGCGGATTAATGCCAGGATCTCCTCTTTTCATTCGCTTTTTCAATTTGGTTCCGGGATCGCAGTATTGATATCCAGGAAGATGCATTTCAACAGGTAAGTTATTGATAACTTTATCAATCAATCCATAGCCTTTCGGCTGTTTCTGAGATTTGTGTATGATCATCTCTCTTCGAATGTTGATTCACAACTGACGTTCATGATATAAAACGAGCGTTCATATTTCGAGAGCTCAATGTTATATTTGACTCTGTTGAGTGAACATGGATTTTACCGAGCAGAACGTCTTGCATCGTTCTGATGCTGCTGCTGCTGCTGCTGCTGCTGCTGCGCCTTCCTGGAGTCCTCTTGGATGCCATTCTACTACACGTTAAATTTTGAAAACCGAAAATTGAACTGACTAACCGTACCCTAAGGTGGGCTATTTATTGCGAAAACAGCAGCTTCCCTTTCCACGGCATTTTTTCTAAAGTCCTGTGATTGGTGAAAAAGTTTTCTCTCCTAATTTTTGAAAAACACACCTCCTCACATCTATTGAGGGTGAAAAACCTGACGATTCGTGAAAAAATTTCCCACACCAATTTTGATAAACTAGTGTCCACCTCCTTTTAGTACACTCCCTTTTTTGGAATCTCTACTGTGAGAATGCGAGATTATTCTCTTCTCACAAGAAAAGATCTTGGAGAAAATCTCACTCTGAATTTATTTAGGACGTCTAAGAAAATTGCTTTATATCGGTGAGAGACATATGTGCGTTCCCTACAAAACCCAATCAGATATCTCTGCAAATGATTTTTAAACAGCAGTGTTGTCTCTGGGAAAGTGTAAGGGATAGTACCTGTACGCGTTTCTCAGTCAGAAAACACCTGTGCGCGGGTCGTCGTCCATATCTGCTTGCGGATTGAATGGGAAATGTGATGGATAGTACCTATGCAATCTGTCCGCGCAGACGGGGGACTAACTTATCGCAGTCGAAAGGAAAAACACATGTCGCTGGAAGCTGTATACATCTGCGTGAGATAGTTTGTATGCGTATCCTAGAATTATCTACGCGAAGTTTGTATATGGAGCATTTCTCGTATACATTCCGTAAAGAAGATGAAAACACCTGTGCGAGGGTCACCATCTACCTGCGCGAAGGAGGAGGAGCATGAACCCACCACTAAATTTTTTCAGGACACGGAAAAGGGAAGATTGGGACTTATACATACTACGGTTACTGGCTCACTTTGAGAGGGGGAAGAATTCTCGGTCGCTAGGGGAGGGAAGGGAGGGATCTACAATCCCTCCATTTAAAATACACAGCTCGAATTTTGGCTCACACTGAGAGAGGAGGGGGTGAGCCAGAATCCGCATGAGCCAGTATGCCTATAGCCTATCTACTTCTAAACAAATTAACTGTATTTAAAAAGACTAAATACCCAATTGAAAAAAGACTTTCTAGTAGCGAAGCCTCATTCTCCAAAAAGTGACTTTCCGTCCGTGCACAGGACCTGATGTTCATAAAAAGTGACCTTATATTACACAACATACTTGTTCAAAACAACTTTTTTAAGTCGAATTCATTATGTATATTAAATATACTATATTCTACATGATCACCATGTATATGCATCTTTCTAGACATACTTTTATAGCCCAATAAAGGTAGAAATTGACATTTCTTCACTATATCCATACTAAATTTTTGAAAAACTAAACTTTTCACACTTGCCTCTATGAAATACTTGTACATTGACTATATATGTTTAATATACAATATTCTAAGCCATCACTGAGCATATGTATATGTATATATACGTATATTTGATATTTTATCCCTCTGCATAACCTTAAATCTTAAGGAAATATGAATTGTTGTCACTCTAACTATAATAAACACTTTCACTGTTACTGTATATTATCATAC
>QLSS01000172.1:150454-170543 GCA_024372645.1 Trichomalopsis sarcophagae | reverse complement strand
TCTCTCTCTCTCTCTCTCTCTCTCTCTCTCTCTCTCTCTCTCTCTCTACAATTTCCAAACCGGTTTTCGCACTGGCCACAGCACGCAGTCCGGCTTAATTAAGCTGACTGATGATGTCAGGCTTGGGATGGACAGGAAGAAGGTCACTTTTCTACTTCTATTTGATTTTAGCAAGGCGTTTGATACGGTGTGTCACGTCAGGCTACTCGGAAAGCTATCCTCCTTCGGCTTCTCCAAGCAGGTTATCCGCTGGCTTGCATCTTACCTCTTGGGAAGAGAATAGGCCGTCATTGGCGAAAACAATGAGATCTCTACCTTTCTACCACTAAACACCGGTGTCGCACAGGGGTCAGTTTTAGGTCCCTTGTTGTTCTCGTTGTTCATCAATGATATTGGTTTTTGCCTAGATTTAGATGTGTCGCGTCTAATCTACGCGGATGACCTGCAGATCTACAGCCAATGCCACTTTGAGAAGCTCGACTCCTGTTCTGTCAGGATGAGTGCTAACGCCGAGAGGATAATCGGCTGGGCTGTGCTGAATAGACTTAAACTGAATGTAACTAAAACTAAGGCTACCGTCCTGAGTTCCTCCTACTATATAAACGCTCTACCGTCTACTGCTAACACCTATATAAATATAGGGGAAGCCCAAGTCAACTTTGAATCATCGGTGCGCAACCTGGGGCTGGTACTTGACTCCAAACTTACGTGGAAAAAGCACGTTACACAAATTTGTAAATGTGCTCACTCTTTAATGTATCGGTTCTATTTTTTTTCGAAAATGCACTAGCCTCAGATTGCGCCAACCTTCAGTGCAAGCACTCCTGTTTCCTCTCATCGACTATTGCTCACTTGCTTACTGCGACCTGACCCAGGAACTTGACTTAAAACTGCAGAGGCTTGTCAATACGGGGATCCGTTATATCTATGGTGTAAGGAGGGACGAGCACATCTCGCCTTACAGGCGTGAGCTGCAATGGCTTACCACCGCCGGACGTAGGAAATACTTCATGGCCTGTTTTCTAAGAAAAATTTTCAACACCTCAATACCTACTTATCTATTAGCCTACTTCGATTCCCACGTCGCGCTCAGGCCTGTGAGGGGTGAGGTGACTCCACTGGACACCCGTCCTGCAAGACGGAGACGCTGAAGAATTCATTTTTTGTCAGCGCCTCCTACCTCTGGAATAGCCTTCCATCTCAACTTCGCAACACACTATCCATATCACACTTTAAAATAGCAGCTACAAATTACTTCTTTAATCTGGAAAATACATAAACATCACTCAAACATACACACATTCACTCTCATCTCATTTCACACTCTTCACACACGCTAGCACCCTTACACAATACCACATTACACAAAATTTCTTACTCTTTTTATAATATACTATAATTGTATATGTAAAACACACTGTACAGCAATAAAATCAATTAAATCTAAATCTAAAATCTCTCTCTCTCTCTCTCTCTCTCTCTCTCTCTCTCTCTCTCCAGCCAAGCTAACTAGCTTGACTTCTGTAAATTAAAAAAAATCAACTCGCCATGACGTGAGCTCACACCCATGCTCCGTAGCCATATAGATTTGTAACTGTTATTAGAATGTTTTAGGGACAAATTTACTTAATACTATTATTAAAAAAATTCTGAGGACTGTTTTACTTACCCAGAATATTTCGCCGTTTATGCAAATGAATATCGAATATGATTTAGACAAATAACATTTGTGCATCAACAGCAGCCGAACACAGTGAATAAAATTATTTGAGGACGATTTCACTTATCCTAGCTATGTCGTAAATTGACAATTAAATACCATAACTATAACCATCAGTACCATTCTACATACATGAACTGTAATAGTCATTCGTCACAACGTTGTTATTGATAATCAATGTTCAAATTCGGAAATTTGCTACACCCTGCCCCGATAACATGATGTCGGCCAAATGACGGCACCGAGACTGCTCGAAATAAAGAGGATTTAGATAAAGAGGGAAATTGGGACAGGAGAGTGTCAAAGGATGGGAAGAAACTGCAAAATAGAGTGAAGGAAATGGGTCTACGGATTTTAAACGGTAATATAAGAGAGGATAAGAAATATAAGTAACAAATGAGGAAGGCAGAAGGTAAAAGCTATAAAATAAAGGATAGCTACGAGTTGGATCACAATGCTCTAATGATAGAGCTAGATAAGAAGAGAAAAAAAGAAGAGGCGACGGCTAAGGAAATTTAAAGAATGACGTGGACAGAAAAGGTGATTAAGGAGTATAAAAAATAGCTTTACAGAGGGGGAGACGCTAAGACATGAAGAGAATTGAAAGTTAAAGTAAGGAATGTGATACAGGTCAGAAAATGGACAAGATATAGAAGGGAGGAGGGCAAGTAGTAGGATGAAGAATGTAGGAATCAAAAAGCGGACATGAAGAAAGCTAAAAGAGGGATAAAAAGAGAAGAGAGGAACAAAGTAGAGTACGTGGAAGGAGAGAGGTGGAAAGAGAAGTAGGCAAGAACGAAGAATACAAATAAAATAAGGTAGGAGGGATAGAGATGGATGAGATGAAGAAGATAAGAAAGCTGGAAGAGAAAAAGGCCCCAGGGCAAGACAGAATTCAGAATGAAGTATGGAAGTAGGGAGAAGACAAGCTGCCAGGAGAACTAACGGTGATAATAAAGAAGATTTGGGAAGGAGAGAGTCTACCAAAAGAGTGGAAAAAGGGACAGTAATACCGATATACAAAAAAAGCGATGAAGGAGAATGAGACAAAGTAGCTGCGTATAGGGTAGGTAGTAGGTTTATGCAATTTGGTTTCGATTTTGTTTCACCTCGCTCGATTTGCTGAGGTTTTTTAAAGCATATATTTTCTTACTAAATTCGCTGCTTATAAGGTAGGTAGGTTTAGGCATAAATTCGAGAAAAAAAATATTTTTCATGATACGTGCATGTAAAGTGAATGAAAAATCGAGTTTTTATAACACGTGTATACAAAAGACCATTTTCGGCGCCTATAAACTTGGCCGAAAATAGAGTTTTCCGAGGGAGTAGTTTTTTCCTCACTCTGCAGCCTAAAATCAAAATTGGAGCAAAAATAATTACATTTTAACACAAATAATTGAAATAAATCACATGAAAACAAATCGATATGTTTATTCTAATATTATAAATAGTTAATAAATTAATTAGTACGAGAGCCATAGAACACACAACGATGCACAGCAACACACAAGTCCGGTGTGCCTTGTGGATGTGCTCTATGCTTTTTTAGCTATCACGGCCTATAGCGAGCATCGAGTATAAATCCACCAAAAGGCGAGTCGAATTTTTTAGTACCCTAGTGGAAAAAAAATGGAATAAATTGTAATAAAACGTTAAAAAATGTAAGAAAATGTAAGAAATTGTAACTTTTTGTTGGATTTCGGACCTTTTTTCTCATACGGTTTTGTACACTTTTTTACACTTTCAGATTTGTTAACTTTTTTTTACATTTTATTACATATGTTTTTTACCGCCTAATATAGTCAATATATCCTTTTAATTATTAATTTTATAATAAAATGTAACAATGCAGAAGAAATTGTAAGAAAAAGTAAAAGGATGTAAGCAGAAGTAAGAAAATAAAAAAGTCGCCATTTTCTTATATAATATTGCGCTTACAGACAATTTTTTACATTTTGTTATACTTTTTTACGTATTGTCACATTTGTCGTTTCAAAGAAGAGACCCTCATGAAATCCTGAATTAATGGATTTGTAATAAACTGTAATAAAACGTAAGAAACGTCCGAAATCAAACAAAAACGTACAAAATGGGACAATTTGTTAAATTTTCTTATATTTTATTACACTTTATTACATTTTTTAATTCCACTAGGGTATTGTCGATAATGATACTGTCGTGTCGGTTGCACCGCAATGCCCGCATGTACGTATGCTTAATCAGTCGCAATCCTCGTTCCACATCCCATAATACTCTGCATTTTTCGTTCCAGTTCAAGATCTTTCACGCGCAAGAAGCCTTATATCATATCACTTCCGCGCTCGGAAGTGATATGCTTAAAGGGTTCTGCTCGAAATTGCGATATAATAATTATTGCGTCGTTGCTTGGTTTGTTTAATGATTCATTATATAATAATCATTTGCTAAATTGCATAATTGCTTCCATTAATTGAGCATTTTTTATATCAACAGTAGCTGATAAGGTTAATAAACATGATTTACGACCGCTACTGTAACAGTCTGTCATCGATGGGTGACTTCTGTTTATTTATAAATAATTATAAATAATTTTCAAACAAAAGCTATATCACGCATACGATGCCATAAGGTTAACATAATTTACGACCGTTACTGTCATAAACAGTCTGTCATCAATGGGTGACTTTTGTTTATTTTTAAAAAATTGTAGATAATTTTTAAACAAAAGATATATCACACATACGATGCCAGCCCTCCCCCTTTTACCCAAGCGGACCCGAGCGCGACTCTCTCTCTCTCTTTCGGTGTCTACTCCATACCGGCCCCGAGCTCGAATGTACGTGCGCGACTCTCGCTATACCAGCTTGTAACCCCCGAAGAGAGAGAGACAGAGATGCGTGTCCCATACACTCTCTCTCTCTCTCTCTCTCTCTCTCTCTCTCTCTCTCTCTCTCTCCCCTTTCTACGTCATACTCGCGCGCGTCCGCCAACGTCCGTGTATGTGTATGTGTGCGCGCGCGTAGAACAATAAAGCATATTTACAGCTTAGAAACTAACCATAGAAGATGAATATTGCGATTCTGGCTAAGCCAAACGCATAGATTTCTGTTAAAACTACATCTAACACGTCGACGCTTATAGGGTCGAAATTCAAGTTTGTCTTAACAATTTCATCAATTTTATATTTATGAAGGGTAATATTGTTTGAACGAGTTTACATTTTTCAGAATTTCACGACATAGTTCAGCCTCTTTTCTTTTCAAAGCGACTTTTATGTAATCTAAAATTGAGTTCACACTGCGATTAACTAATCCCGAAAGCTTCTCGAGCTGTTTACAAGGCAAATTGATGCACTCTTTTACCTGTCTTAAGCCACCGAACGTTTGTTGATGCATTACACTAGGCGGGCTTTCGTACTTTTTCTACTTCTTGCACGCAGGCTGTGCAGGTGGATGCTGTTGTGTTTCCTTGTCATGGCCGCCAACACTGCTGATGAACTGCTGACCGTTGTGGGTTATCATTTCTGCTGTATATCGGATCCTGCTAGGATTTCCAAAATCCTGGTAGAACGTGAAGGAGTAATTCAGATATGCATCCATAGCCTCCATCTGATCTTTGATCACTTCCCAGCTGTGTGTGTCGAGTGTCACATACTTGGCTGGCGATCCATTGGCACAAATTTTTAACACTGCTCTGTAGTAACCGCCGTAATACTCCAGGTCTACGGTTGCATGCTTGCAGTTTGATTTGTTGAGCGCGTACGTCAACGAGTACAACAAGTTGCAGGTGATCGGCTTTTTTTTCCAAGACTCGGCACTTGGTGCTGCTGATGCTGCTGCTGAATCCATTGCAAAGATTTTTTACACACGAGGTCCACTTCACGAAAATGTTCTTACGACTGATGGCTGGCGACTGAGCCACGACGCCTTTATAAAGAATGGGACGACAAAGAGCGAGCCTCATCGAGTCGCAGATCTTTCTAGAAAGGGCCGTTACAGTATTTACATTCCATAGTGAAAAGAGACACGTTTGATATCGATAGAAGTTGTTTTGTTTAACGCAACCGTCACAGCTAGTACGTTTGTATAAACTACTCAGATAACAAACATCCGGTCTTGGATAGAACTCGTGCGTGGGAATGCGTTGTCTCGATGATGGAAATGACGCATTGTTTTATTTTGCATTCTTCTCACGAGCCTTCGATAAAACTTAACGGCTAATGCGTCATTCTTGACAACGTCTGATGAAAAAAAACGTAGATATTTTCGCAGAGAAATGCCACTACACATATGATACAGAAACATAATGCAGTGCTCGCCATACTTTAGAGTCGACGCTCTGCACTTGTTTTTTATTCCAGTTAAATCGCATGCAGTTTTTTCCGAGTCGATCAAGATGATGCTTTGATGCTCCGTAGCTGTCAAAGTAAAAGCTGTATTCATTTTTGTCTATAAAGATGGCAACTCAGTGTGATTCTGTCAGATCGGACGTGTTGAGATTCGTTACAATAGCTGTCAGTGTGGATAGTAATTTCGGAACGTGATTAACAGCGTAAACTCCTATTGAATCGGCTTTTAATCCTCTAATAGCTCTGATTATTTGAGGCGTATTCATGTTGATGGTGCATCTACGTACTCTTCTTCTACTGCACCGTCTTTTTTCTCGTCAGCTTCTTTTTTAATTCCGTCCACAACGTCGCTAGCACGAAATCTTTCGGGATAGTGATATCTCTCCATCTGCATCGTAATCTAATATAGCTTGGTACATTACTTGGCTATTTATGTCGTACGGGTCGCTTCGATGAGGACTGGCAACGATTGAGTGTATCCACCTTCTGATTTGGTAGGCTCGACGCAGTGCGCAAATATTTTTCTTGTTCTCGATATTCTTGATACCGTGGCTGGTGCACAGCAAGACGTTAGAGAATTGCACAGAGAGTTCGTCAAACAAAGGCGCACTAAAATCTTCTAAATTGATGATTCTTCGAGCCACTACTTTTTCCAAAAACTTGACTTTTGCCTGGCCACGCACGTATATACGGCGCGTGTCTTTCACTAAGTTGCAAAGATTACGACGCAGATTCTTGAAGGAGATATCTCTGCTGCATATCCACGGGGAATTCGGTAAAACTGCACGGCGCGCGAATGATCCAATGACCAATCCAACTATACGTCTCTGGAGAGATAAATACTCTGCGTAAACTATACAGTTGATAGCAGTGAGAAGAGATGTCTCAAATCTCACCTCTATGCGTATGCTACCCGAGCACATGAGGTTCCAATGTGTTGCACAGTGTGCCGATAAATCAGGAGTGAGATCGAAGGCCGTCAAAAAATTGCCTTTGTAATAGTTGGAGTGATTGATGCCAAAACCTTCGTTGAGAAAATGCACGCCTGTGCCCGAGTAAAGTGTTTGAAAAGCGTCAATGTAGAGTTTGTCAAGACCCGTTAAAGGTGGCTGCAAAGGTTTGCTTGGAATTTGTACGCCGTCGACGTAGAGAGAAATATAATTTATAGAGAAGTGTTGAAAATTAAAAGAGTTTAACGCTCGGTTTCCGTTGAATGCTTTGTTTTCCACAAAGCCCAAGATTATTCTCTTCGGCAGTTGACCGTGTATAACGTTGTCAATCGAATCGCCCAATATTCCCGAGTGAAGACTAAACGACTCAACTTCGACTCTCGTTATGGGATATTTAGCCGTGGTTTTCGATAACACTTGCGCATGAGCCAGTAAAACTCCAGGACCGATTTTTACTCTGCGAACTATGAGTGTAGCTTCTTTGATGCTGAGTTTGAATTTTCCATCGACTGTCGCGTCCATCAGACAAAAAGCATCCTTACTCCTCACTAGACGTACGCGCATTTCTACGCCAATAATCAGCATTTTATCCTGATTAAAGAGATTGTGATGTAGATGTCCAATCATTTCAAAGTATCGTCGATTCTGTGTAAAATATTTGCGATTTTCCAGCCCTTTGTTCAAGATAATAGGTGCTGTGGCAGCGCTCACCGCATTAGCTGGTGAATCGAAACCGCCGCTCGTGTAATCGTACCACAGACTCGCTGTAAGATGTGACTCTTTAGCAGTCGGAGCGTAGTTGAGAAGCGTCTCGATGTACGCTCTGTAAGGATAGGCGTTATTAGGCGGCGAAACAGTTTTCTGATTGAGAAAAACGTCAATCTGATTGAACATTGGATGCATGAAATTGTTGATCGGTCCGACTTTAAGGTCTTCGGTCGTTGCGGTAGCCTCATCAGCGGGTACGATTTTAGCTTGAACATGATGCATAGTGTGAGCCAGATCAAAGTAATGCTCGCTACCTGCGGGACGACGAATTCCAATGATGCGTCAACGTCGTCGCTAAGAGACAACACAGGCTTATAATGCAGAAAGCTGCTGCTTTCAATTGACGTTTGGGTGGCTGGAAGCGTGAAAAGATCCAGCTCGCTGGACATGCATTCCGTCGAGTGAGAATGTAAAAATGCCATTTTTACCCCAAACTAAATACACCTAGGACCAAAAATATCCGTAACACTTCTTAAACTCTGCTGATGCTGCTGTTGAGTACTTCTGTTGTTAGGCCTCTTCTTCCTTTTTTTCGTGACTCTCTTTTTCCGTTCTGCCGTATGTTGTTTGCGTTTTTTGCTAGAGTCGATTGTACACGATGTGTGTGATTTATAACCAGAGTCTTTCATTATTTCTGCTATCTTTTCACCGGCTTTTCTCTTGTCACCGCTTGTCGTCTACAGTGTGTGGTTCGCATACATCCGTGTACACCTAGAGATGATTGGGAATAGCTCGGGAAAGCGATGCTGGTCTGTTTCCTAGCGCTACTACACTGCCCATTGACGATGTGACAAAGGTGCCGCTTTTTCGCCGAGTCTCGGAATCTTCGAAACCGAAAATACGAAAATTTTTCTGTTAAACATTGTCTGATGCTGATCATCGCAGGTACACTTGCGCTGTAGCATGTAGTAGCGCTTTTGAAAGGGTGCAACTTCGAGACGCAGATGATCGTGAAAGGCGGCTGATTTATTAATTTCGTTAGCTAGTTGCTTGATCTTGTCGTAAATACCGTGCCGAAAAAATGCGTAACTGCTGTCTGTTGGACATGCGCTTAATCTTGAAAACTTCCTCGCTAAAATTTTTTTCGTATCCCTTCACAAAATTATTTTTTGTGCGACTGATGCGTACGTAAGATACATGCTTGTATTTATTGATTACACCTGACGCCATCTTTTCGTGATTCTTGTGAGTCGATTGCAGACGAGCTCTTTTCGCTAAATTTTCGCGCGCTTTCGCAGCATTGTAGATGATCACGTCACAGGGGCACATCTTCGTACCGCTGTGTTGCGTATGATTGTAAGCCTCGATGACTTTCTGCACCACGTCGATGTAACGTTGCGTGTTATTGTGAGAAAAGTATCAGTAGATAGGCTATTGGCATACCAAAACATAGGCATACTAAAACACCCTCTCTCCTCATGTTTTAGTACCCGAAGAAAGAGAGGGATGGTCCTCCCTCTCTCCAAATATGTTTGGAACGCCTATAGCGTCTTTACTTTTTTTTCCGATGTGGGGGTAAGAGTAGGATGTTCCTCCCTCTAATATATTTTAGCATTTCTCTCTATCCCTTCCCTGTCAAATCAGGCCCCGTAGACGTGACACCGCCCACATATAAAAGCTATTGGCTACTAAATTTAAGCCAACCTTCACTGTTCCTTTCAAAAGGACCTCACAGAGAGAGAGAGAGAGAGAGAGAGAGAGAGAGAGAGAGAGAGAGAGAGAGAGAGAGAGAGAGAGCGGGAGAGAGAGAGACAGAGAGAGAGAGGGAGAGAGAGTAGACTCTTACACGTAAGAGAAGGGAAAACTTTTGCGGTGAGAGTTGAATGCGCGCAATAAATTTTTTCGTAGTAGCGAGCCTCACGCGTTTTAGAAAAGTGTACACACAAGCCTTCCTGTTCCTTTCAAAAGGACCTCACAGAGAGAGAGAAAGAGAGAGTAGACTTTCTCACACGTAAGAGAAGGGAAAACTTTTGCGGTGTGGGTTGAATGCGCACAATAAATTTTTTGTAGGAGCGAGCCTCACGCATTTTAGAAAAGTGTACACACAAGCCTTCCTGTTCCATTCAAAAGGACCTCACAGAGAGAGTAGACTTTCTCACACGTAAGAGAAGGGAAAACTTTTGCGGTGAGGGTTGAATGCGTGCAATACATTTTTTTTAGTAGCGAGCCTCACGCGTTTTAGAAAAATGTACACACAAGACTGTTCCTTTCAAAAGGACCACAGAGAGAGTTGACTTTCAGGGAAAACACTGCATAAAATTTGTATTTTAAAAGTGTACACTAGCCGAAGGTTTTATTGTGAGTACCTTTCTCGCTGCGCGATGGATCTTTCATAAAAGAAAGGTCTTTCAGGAAAATGCCACTAAGAGGTTCAAGCGCACGCAATAAAATTTTTTGTAAAGTGTACATAGGCCGAAAATTTCTCGCAACAGATACAAGGGCCGCAGGAATCTAGAAACTATAATCGCTGGGAAGACCTTTCTTTTATCTCACAAAAGTGGAATTTGAGCTTCTTACAGATATAGATATGCTGGTGTTTATTGAAGCAGGCATTTGAGGAGGAATAAGTCAATGTTGCAATCGGTTTGCTAAGGCGAACAATCCGTACATGGGAGCATCATACGATAAGAATCAGAAAACGAAGACACTCATATATTTTGATATTAATAATCTTTATGGATGGGCCATGGTGCAGTATTTACCAGTGGGAAAATTCAAATGGATCGAATATGAAACGAATTCAAATTTTTTCAATGCACCACCAGCCTCTGATATAGGCTACTTTGCTGAAGTAGATTTAGAGTATCTTGAAGAAATACATGATGATCATCAAGATTTGCCTTTTTGTGCAGAGCATCGTACACCCCCTGGCTCAAAGCAAAAGAAACTATTGACTACTTTGAACGATAAGAAAAGGTATGTCATTCATTATCTTGCGTTAAAACAGGTATTATATAATGGACTTCGACTAAAGAAAGTGCGCAGGATTCTGAGTTTTGAACAGAAGCCTTGGTTCAAACCATATGTTGAATATTATACAGAGAAGAGAAAGCAGGCCAAGAATGAGTTTGAAAAGCTTTTCTACAAGTTATTAATTAATGCAGTATATGGTAAGTGCATCGAGCGAGAACGATCTCGCGTTGATGTGCGATTAGTGAATAAATTCACTGGTCGATATGGAGCAGAAGCACGTATAGCTCAACCAAATTTTCATAGTTGTGATATCTTTGATGAAAATTTGGTTGCTATACAGCTAAAGAGAACAAGTATTACAATTAAAAAACCAATATACGTTGGTCTCAGCATTCTCGATTTGTCTAAAACATTGTTATACGATTTTCATTATTAATATATGAAGCGGCGACTTGGGGAAAAATGTAAACTCCTTTACACCGACACAGATAGTCTGAGATATGAAGTTGTTGACGTGGATATGTATAAAATGATGAAAGAAGACTTGCACAAATTTGATACTTCTGATTACAAAGAGGACAATCAATTTGGAATCCCGCGTGTCAATAAAAAAGTGCCTAGATTAATGAAAGATGAATGCTGTGGCAAGATTATGACGGAATTTATTGGTTTACGTAGCAAAATGTATAGTATTTTAATAGATGGATCTGAGACTGTGAAGAAAGCCAAAGGCATAAAATCGAGTGTTGTGAAGAAAACAATCACGTTCGAAGATTATCGAAAATGTCTTGAAGAACAAATTATTGTTAAACGTGAGCAGTGCAACATTCGCTCTAAATTGCATGTAGTGCATACTGAAAAACAGAATAAAATAGCACTAAGTCCGCATGATGATAAAAGATACTTATTACCTCATAGGACAGACACTTTGCCTTGGGGTCATTATCGAATTATTGAGGAACAGATGGCGCTGGCTGTAATTCAAATGGAGGGGAATGAAAAAATGGCTGATACAAGAGAAGAAAGAGTGGGGGAGATGGAGAAGGGGTATGAAGCGACCAATACTGAAAAAGAAAGCGAGAGAGCAATGGAGAGGGGGAACGAAGTGACCAATGAAAACAGTGCAGCACGAGTGGGGATGACACTTTATGACGATACAGGCGAACAAATCATTATCGAATACGATGTTTGTGAGGAGCTAATGCACGAATGGAATCCATCGATGGAGGAGTCATCTTTCGATAGAAGGGATATTTTACAAGAGGCGATGAAAGGGGCAGACATCATGGTGGGGAATGGGCTATATGAACCGACGCACCACGGTGAAGAGCACATTCGAGCAGTCGAGCTTGAAAATTACCTTCCTTTGGAGAAGAAACCAAGACTCACTTAACATTTCCAAGTAAGTTCTTAGCTGATTTTCACTATTTTTTTTTTGTTCTCCAAGAAAATCTTTTCTCTAACACAAATTCTTATTTTTTACATTTCAGAATGGATCTATCTGCATTCAACAAGATTGCTGAGCGTGAGTTCTTGCCTAAGAAGAAAGTCACGGACTTGGAAAAAGATCATGAGTACATGGTGACTGCACTCAAGGAAGTAAAGACGAGATTCGGCACAAAGATCGTGACTGAGATCGATGACAGCTTTCAAATATTTCTGCCCGGGAAGAGCTCATCAGCAATCTTGAAAAATCAAGAATTTTTCAATAATCTTTCTAACACAGCAAATAAACTTAGTTTATTTATAACATATCAGGGTGGAACTTCTTTCAAGTTCACCACATTCTAAAATAATGAAATACAAAGACTGATAATTGCTAAATACTATTTATTTATTTCTTTAAACTTGTGTGCAATTGACATGAATAAATACATTATTAAATATAATAACAATTTCTTTCTTATTTATTTGAACCTTGAATAATTCATACAATCTCATTTTTATCTATCCAACTATTACGCTTGTCACTAAATCCTAACCATTTAACATATACGCGTTTACCACTATTCTTTAAAACTTTTTCTACTAAATAAATTTCCGGATACATAGTTTTATGAATTTCCGTTTCATAAAAGCCACCAGAGACGGGTTTATCATAATAATCTTTGAGGTGGTAAGTTACTGGATCCGTTTTTACAACTCGCGTTATTGTGAAAATTTCCGTTGACCTTGAAAATGTCTCTTGACTTCTCGCTCATTTGCCAGTGTAACATTTTCAGGCTCGATTCCTGTTGTCCGATGTTTTCTCGAATTGTATGATTCGAGTAAGTTAGGTAGAATATCCAACCATTTATAGCTTCCTTGTTTGCTGAATTCTGTCCACATTGCATTTTTTAACGTTCTATTGAATCGTTCGCATATACTTGCATGAAGATTACTATGCGAAGAGTATAAGTGTATATTGTGCTTTTTCATAAGTTTTTGAAAAATTGAATTGTAAAATACTTTTCCTTGGTCAGTTTGTAGATTCTTCGGTACTCGTCCTTCTTTCAGTATTGACTTCATAGCTGTAGTAACATCGTAACCACTCTTTGACTTGACTGGCACGGCCCATGCATACTTTGAAAATATATCTATGACAGTGAGTAAGTAATGAAAACCTTTATTCTCTTTAGAATATGGTATCATTTCTACGAGATCAGCCTGCCAAGTCTCGTCTATTCCACGTATGTCATATTTTCTTCTCTTGTATCGCCGACGTGCTGGCTTGTGTAGCTCTTCAGATACTCTTTGACGTTCCATCATCGTTTACAGTAGATGAAAATCCATCTGGAAATTTGTCTATACACAACACCAGAGTAATTGCAAAGAGTTGTACTATAAAGATAATTTTTCATTCACTTCCAATTACTGTTTTTCAACTTGCTGCTTATATTCTTCTATAACTTTCCCAATTCCAGTAATTTTAGCAGCTATATAATTTATTTCAGTTTGTAGAATAACTTTCAGTGAGTGCAAGGTGATTGCATCGTTTGGATGAATGGGCTGTCCTAGGTTGCAAAGTCGCTTATTTTCTAAATTAAAATCACCGTCCGGTGTAAAATTGAAACCATTGCCTGGAGGACCGCGACTCACTTGCGAGCCCTTAAGTTTTTTTCCAAACACATCGAGACTCATGGTAATACTGATGCAAAATAGAAAGTTGCATGTCAATATATATGCCATTAAACTTGATTTATTGTTCTTATTTTAATCGTTGAGCAAACTCGATCGATCAATTCTCATCCGTTTTTTCATTTTCTTACTGCTGCTGTTTTTATCCAAAATATGATTAAATGGTTGCTGCAGTGGGCTTTCACTTTTCATCTCAACAAGTTTCTCAAGTGGTGTGATGACTAGTTTTAGAGTATCACCGATTACTTTTTCAAAGTCATCTTTCTCCTGTTTTAATAAAGTGTATTTTTTCTTAATAGCCTCACGAGTTCGCAAGAGCTCGCTAAGAACATTCTTCTCTTTCGTGAAGTCTGACGTGCTTACGTGGCGATGTCTACAACTGAACTGCAAGTTTGAGACTCATAATTCCTTTTTTATTGCAAAACAGTCAAATCCTTTTCTGTATCTAGCCTCATTCATCGGTCGAACGAAAAAGAAAGGTGAGAGGTGAAAATGGACGGATGATGATGCTAAGGCATTTCAAAAGGTCAAAGACCTCTTCAGTGAGGAGGTGCTCCTCTATCATCCGAGTAAGTCCCGTCCTTTTGTCTTATGTACAGATGCTAGTCGACATGCACTTGGCAGTGTATTATATCAGGTGGACGAGGAGGGCAGAAACGTCTTGTTTGTTGCGCTAGTCGTTCTTTACACGCGGCCGAGTATAATTATTTTACTACGGAGTTGGAACTATTGGCCATAGTGTGGAGCCTATCCAAATATCGATCATACCTAGTATGCTCGTAATTAATTATAGAAACCGATCATAAATCTCTCACGTTCCTTTTCTCAACCCGATTTCTAAATGACCGTCTGACTCGATGGTTTTTGGCGATTCAGGATTATCACCCCCGGATTAATTATGTTCCCGGGGTTAAAAATATAGCCGCTGATGCCTTAAGCCGATTGTCTCTCCGTAGTTCGGGAAAAGGCGACCTAGATACTTTGATCGGGGTGATCCTGTCACGTAAGCCCTGTCCTGAATTACGCAAAGGGTAAATCAAAATTAAGGAGGCCCAACGAAGCGATGGAAAGCTCAACAAAATCATTAATGCGCTCGAACTCGATTCCAATTATAAGGATTACTCCTTACATGAGTCGGTTTTAGTCAAGGGAGGCGAGACCGAAAAAATATCGTACTCACGGATGCTATCGTGAAACGTCTGATATCCGAAACTCATAATTTATATGGACATCTCGGGACAAATAAATGCGTACGTATGATCTTGGAAAGTTTCTTTTTTCCTAATTTACAAGGTGTCACGAGTCGGATAATCAAGCGATGCGAGTCGTTTCAACGCAACAAAGCATATACATCCAGTAGTTTCGGGAAATCATCACCGATGTTACCCTCTTGCGTTCTTGAACTAATTTCCATTGATTTTTGTGGCCCCCTTCCCCCAAGTCGAGGAGGAGTTAAGTACATTTTAGCCGTGCTCGATACCTTCTCAAAGTTCGTCGTACTTTACGCGATCAAAAAGGCGGATACTCAAACCAACCTCCGTAAGATTTTTGACGATTTTATGCCACGTTATTGAAAGCCGCAGAAAATACAATCTGATCACGGGACACAGTTTACGTCAGTCAAATGGTTAAATCGACTTAAATCTGAAGCGATTCAGCCGATTTTCTCCGCTATTAGGCATCCCCAAAGCAATATGGTAGAACGAGTCATTAAAGAAATCGGACGATTTTTTCGCACTCTCGTCTCCAATCAACACGCTGCCTGGGCTCATTGGATACCGTTCATCCAGGGTTTTTTAAATAAATATTATCACGACACCACTGAATTTACGCCTTATGAGATCTTCCTGGGTAGTGCACTTACACGATTCTGGGAAAAATGGATTTCCTTACCTCCTCGAAAGGAGCTCCCTTACCAAAACAAGCTCGCTCTAGTATATAACCGGATAAAATCCAAAGGAGAAAAGCGGGCGGATAACTAATTCGAAACGGAAGCTACGTATTTACCAGATCGGTGATCAAGTTCTTATGCATGCCTGTAACGTGTCGGACGCAGCATCCAAGGTGGTGGCAAAGTTTCTCTCTCTGTACGAAGGACGGTATGTCTACGTTACCCTGATGCAGATGTCATCAGAGGTACATTCCATTCCACAGCTTTTCACCCGTACTATGGCGCCGAAACACCAGAGACGACGCGTCCGGAGGAGACTGGTACGTCAGATTGAGTGGCACAAAAACTGATCAACGCGCTGCTTTACGAGCTGGCTAAAGAATCGGAGGAACGTGATGAACATTTATTTTCTCTCTACCATTCCCCAACCAGTGAAGTAGCCATTCGGACAAATACCGTCGACCAGCGAGCTGTGAAAACGAGTCCGTCTCTTCTGATGCAGGTTGTGCGGCTGATGAGGCCAATGATACCACGGTTTTTAAGTTAACGGATAAAGACGCTTCGAAGAATCCGGAGGATGATTCTCCGGAGAAGAGAAAAGCTCGGCGGGAAGCATTTATTTTAAAATACAAAGCCCGAATTATCTGATAGATGAATTAAAGCGACCTATCGCTCAGTCACAGACGAGCATGATTTTGATTTTTTCAAACCCAATTAGTTTTATAATTTGCCTTAGATATTAGAGTCAATTAGCTTGTCTAAAATAAATATCTTTCAAAAAGAAAAACTATTAAGTCTCCTCCGGATCTAATAGTTTTGTGGAGGGAGGTGCAATGCAAGGTCCAATTCCTGGTCCTTTGGTTGGAAATGTATAGAGTATTTTACTCCGTCTCGTCGCCGAGCATTTTAGGCACTTGCACCTTATATTTTATTTTTTGTAGGTACGGGTCTGTACTGAAGCGCAAGAGCCTCGAGTACATAGTACGTCAGTGCGCACTAGCCCCGCCTACTTTCTCGCTTCGGGTCTCGCGCGAGTCGTGCTTTCTCTGTCAATCTCACTTTACCGCATACACTTAGGCTTCGGTCGGGCTTTCTCGCGTCGCGTCTGCGCGCACATAAACTCAGTAATAGCATTACGTTTATGCAAATGCGTTACTGAGTTTATCTTGTTGAACGCCGGTTTCACACACATGTTGGTCGTGTACTGAAGCCATTTTCATTCTCACTTGAACCTTCTACAGTACAACACGACGCAGCAGAGTAATAAAAATTGTTCACCCTGACGCCGTGCCAGTGAGTTTCATCCTATTCAGCCACGAGAGAGGTGTGATTTGGAATCCAATACCGGGTGTAGGTAACTCCGGGATTCCATCCTCAAGGAAACCATTTTATTTGTATTTTACTAACGTGCACCCAGGAATAAGGCGTTAAGCCCAAACTGGAAGAGACAAGCAATCAGCTCGTCTCCTGCACAAAAACTAACACAATAATAAGCCTCCGAAAGGGCGTAAAAATACTGCTGTGTGCCGTCCGACTGGGCTGACTACATCAAGTCCCAGTTGGTTGCTCCAGGACGCACGTCGTCATTGTGTATAGATATATATGATAAATTCACACTAACTATATCTATCGCGAATTGGGATATATTTTTCTTTCAAACATTTTTTCCCTTTTTCCTTGTGTATTCGTATTATGGAATTAATCGGATCTGTGCGTTGAGCATGCGTTTAGAACGACGCATCACGCAACAGATATCAAAATCGTCATTTATTTTGTTTTTCTTATATTCTAATTAGTTCTATCCATTTCTTGTCAATCGTGCAAATAAAATCTTATTTGATTTCAGATCTGATTAATCGATTGACACCATTATATTAATTATATTTTTTTATTATATTTACGTCAAACAATTTTTTTTTTTATCAATGTGTCTTAATAAAATTTATTTATTGACCGTCCTTTCACTCCTGCGCCATGTATCTTGATTAATAATATTCAAAATAAAATATTTAATTATTATTTGCGTTAGACTCAAAATAAATATCTTTCTGTGTAAAATAGATTTTATTATTATAAATATATTAAACATAGCGCAGAACAATTTATATTACTTAAAAACTAATACAAAAACGAGATTCTTAAATTTACTTTTATTTATTCACAAAGAACTTAATTACTATACTTAACTGTTGAAACCGTGCGGAAGCGATAACCCGGAAGTAACGTACCCACGCTTTTTTAGAACTATGCTACACGATTGGACCTCTTCTCGCGTCACGGCAGTGTCATCTGGCAATCTTTTAATAAAATTAAACTTAAGATTAATGCATTCATTCTCTTCATTAGGCTTACAATAATTTTCCATTATACTCTTAATACTAGGATAATTTATTCTCACAGAATTATATAAATTTAGCGAGATATCCTTGACTTTACATTTTTTGGATACCTTGCCAGTTCTCGAATTCACGGTTCTGTAGCCGTAAAATTTCGGACCACCCGAGAGGAATCTCGTAATATAAGTCCCTTCGTCGAGCTCGTTGGTTATATCGCCGAGCAACGAGCCTATCGGGGGCCTGTATTCTTGTGCGTTATTGTTACATAGAAATATGCACGAATCAGTGTTGCAGTACAGCGTTCGCTTGCCGATCTTCTCCAAATACGAAAATAGTTTCGAGCGAGTCAGAGTTGTCGTGTGTGCTGCTATAACTACGTTCGTCTGTGGAGTAGACTCCACAGCATCGTCGTTGTACTGCCAGCTCGCGTGCATCACCTCCTCGTTGACCAGCAGGATACTAAAAACCTCTTTATCCTCGGCCGTTAGAAGTTTAAGGAGGTCTTCGCGCTCTTTGACGATCACTGTCTGTTTTAAATTATTGCGCTGAACTTGCCCCAGAACGAGTTCAGACAGAGCTTTGCAACAGTGCGTAGGCCAGGGTTTTTCGCGATTTTCGCAGATCGAGCGATATCCCCTCATTTTCGCGATACTAGCTCTCGTACACCGCAACCTTCGCGAGGTACGAGAACACCGGCATCCTGGCATACTTTTACAGCTCGCTCATGGTGTAGTTGCCTACGACCGTCGGGATGACGTTCCACTTGGCTCGCATCGCCGGGGCATCGTTCGTCTGAAGCGCGATTTTCGTCTCGCCTACAACGAGCGCTTTCGTCAGACAGAGATTGTCACGATTGCCGATATGAATGATGGACCGTTGAGAAACGCTGTCGACGGTCAAGTTTTTCCGTCAAGAGCTACCTACACCTACAGGCATCTCTACGACGGTCAAACAAACGGTAAATGACTCGTCGACTCGAAAATTTGCGTTGCTCTGAACGAGTCCAGACACTACAGACAGCGCCCAGATGACCTGTTTGCGAAATATTCGCTAGAGATTGAAACACCGACGCGATCGCTTCCGCTTTTGATTATAGTTAGCAAATACTTGTAAATGTCACGTATTGCTATCTCAACCCAGTTGAGCATGTTGGTCCCACACGGCGGTGTTTTAATCCGTAGCGTCAGTCGGCGAGCGTCTATACGGAATTTACGTACGCGATGGACCGTATTCACGATAATTTCGAAGCGACGATAACGCTCATCGTCACGAGCTTCCTCCTCTTCCACCTGATCCGAATCAGAAGCTGCAGCAGAACCGCTTACAATACTATTATTTGGTGACAGTGCCTTTTTGCTCGAGGTAACGCCGCCGCCGCCGCCTACCTGCGTTATGCTACTCGCTGTGATGTCATCGATGATCGGGTGACCCGCATCGTAGAATCCGTCCTCCAGCAGCATCGACAATGTAGGGCTCAGCACTGTTGAATAGTCCGATGATATTTCCGGCGATGATGGGCCCTCTTCCTCGCTGCTGCTGCTGACATTATCGTCGTCGACTGCAAAGAAGGGAGCCTTCATTCTTCCGAACGACTGTCGTAGCATTGAATGATTTTGCTGAACAATTTGCCCATCTCGAACGCAGTCATAGATAATAACTCGTCTGCTGATTTTTCAAGCAAGTTGTTTAACCAACGTACTTCCTGCGTACGACCGTTATTTACGATTAAATCATAACGTTATCAACGAAAAATCATAACAACGTCAGTTTCTGGATCTGCATCCGGACAGGGCTCCATGCCTTCGTTCAGACGACGTCTGATAACTTAAAAAATTATTATTGTTCGTAATAATAATTTTTTAAGAAAATTTAAAAGTAAAAAAAAAACGTGTGCGTCACGGGACGCCCGACAGAAGTGATAACTTCATATGATATTTATAGAAACTATCAAATATAGAACTTGTTTAACGCATGATGGCAATAATAATTTTATAGTTATATTTTTTGTTAATCTAATAATTTATAAATGGATCAGGAATAAGTAAAACGTAATTTAATTTCCTTTTG
>QLSS01000172.1:132086-150054 GCA_024372645.1 Trichomalopsis sarcophagae | reverse complement strand
CCATTCCAATCGGTTTACAAAATCGCGATATTATCGGTGTAAAATGAAAAGTTTTTCTACTCGAATTTCTACATTATCTATACTTACAGTGTAGTTAATGTCAAATAATAAATCAAATAAGTAATTCTGATTTTTTTCAGAATTTTTGACGCAAATTTAAAAAATTTTTACGTCATATTTAAAATTTGGGCAGTGCTGCCACTACAAAATTTGAGGAAAAAAATCGCGTCCGGGTTACGGCGTTTCCGAAGCTGCGGATCAGATACGGCGTTTCCGAAGCCTCGGCTGAGATACGGCGATCCCGAAGCCACCGCCGGGATACGGCGTTCTCGAAGCCGCGGCTGAGTTATCACTTCTGTCGGGCGTCCCGTGACGCACACGTTTTTATTGATTTAATATAATTGTTTGTTAAATTTTACTCTTGTAATTATTTATCTTACTATTCTTATATAGTGATTTTATCATTTTATTTCGATACAATTTGTTTATTATTCTGTTCAAGTGTTATTTTATTATTTTATTTATTATTTTACTGGCTTATACGCTTTACCTGCAGTATTATGTAATTTTGTTCAACTTTTTTTTCTATTATTTTTTTTTATTCTATACTTATATTATTACCCTTCTCCTGTTCAATTTCCGGTATATATCGTTTAAGTTTATTTATATTTACTATCCGTGTTTTATCCCCTTTTTGTATCTTCGCGTTGTGTGTTGAGTAGTTAATAGCTATGATTTCGCACGGGCCCTTATATTCGGGTTTAATTTGGCCGACTTTGGGCTTCTTGAGAACATATACCATTTCTCCTTCTCTAAAGTGTTGCACGTTTAATTTCCTGTCGTAGTAGTGTTTCGAGCGGTGTTTTGATTGTACTAGATTCATCGCTGCCATTGTTCTAAGTTAAGCGTAAGTTTCTGTTGTGTCAGCAAGATAGTCGTCGTACGTTTGTAAGTGCTCTCGTGGTGGGAAGTTTGACGGTGTGCGTGTCCGTCGGCCAAAAACTAATTCGTGTGGTGAGTATCCTAGTCTGTCGTGTTCCGTGGAGTTATACGCGTGCCGTGCTTATGGTACTACTTCATCCCAATTATCGTTGCCCTTGATATACATTTTAATGTACTCTTTAAGTGTATGATGGATTCGTTCTATTCCGCCGTTGGACTGGGGATACTACGCTGTTGTTGAGTACTTATTGACTCTGAATATACTTGCGAATTCTTCCACCACTCGGTTCATGAAGTGTGCTCCTTGATCGGAAATGAGGGTAACGGGTGATCCGAAATAGCAGATTAGTTTCTCTGTAAGAGCTCGCGTTACTTCCCGTGCTGTTGCGTGCCCGACTGGCACTAATATGCAAAATATTGTAAAGTTTTCTTGGATGGTTAATATGTATCGGTTTCCTCGTTCGGTTTGGGTCATTGGTCCGCAAAAATGAATTGATATTTTGTCAAATGGGTGCGATGGGGTATCTGTAATAAGCTTCGGTAGCTTTGATTTTACCCGCACCATTTTCTTTGCTTGGCACCCTGCGCATCCTCGAACAAATTGTCTAACGTCTGCTTGCATGTTTCGCCAATAGTATTCGCCGGCTATTCGGTTATATGTTTTGTTCGTTCCCTTATGGCCGCCAATTGATGACTTGTGATATTCTTTAATGAGTCTGTATCTGTCCTCGACCTTGGGTACTGGTAGGTTATTTTTAAACAGTACGATTGATATTGCATTTCCTTTAAAGGTATTGTTACATTGCTGAATTACGTGTTCCCAGTCTGCGAGCGTGATTATTCCCAAATCTCTGATGAGGCCAAACGTTGTTATTCCGTATTTTTCAGTTAATGACTGCAGCGTTTTTACGCATCTAGCAATATCTGGCCTTAAGGGTTTGTCGTGTAGGTGTTTCTTTAAAACGATTCCGAACATGTACGTGTCCCTGTGTTTTGTTACGATGATTTCGTAACAAAGCGATTAGTACTTCTGTGTTGAGGATCATGTCTTCTGCTAAAATATAAGCTAGGTTGCATTTATGCGCGAACGGGTGGTCATTCAGGCTCTGTACCCCAGTGAATAGCTCCTTATCATTAGGGTCTCTTTTCCACTCTGGTGAATCTTGTTGTGGTCGCGCTTCGGCTATTAAATAGCGTGCCATGGCTTCTCCTACGTGAGGGTTTCTTTGGAAGTTAGTAGGTTGTTCTTCCTGCTCTGATTCAGATTCTGATTCTTCGTCGGATTCGTCTTCTTTTATGACATACGGAGTGAAGTGATTGCTCGCTAGATGTAAGCGTATAAATTCTTTGCCTTCGTTCAGATCGAAGTGACAGTAATTGTTTCGACTATTTGCTTGGAAGTGCACACACACGTTATATCCGAACTCCCTCGAGAATACGTATATGCAATCTGCGTCTCCGTACTCAACTTCTGATAGCAAGATGCGCCGTACCTCTTCTGGATCACCACAGGTTTCCACATGTGGGCTGCACAAGAGTTTGTATCTCAGTTGGCTTGGTGTCATTTGCAGATTTAAGATTTTTATTATCGAATTGAACAGGCAGTTTCCCATTGGCTCCATGGGTATGTTTCTCTCGTGCGTCAATCGTTTGGATGGCTCTGCACAATCTTCACGCTGTGAGTACACGTTATACCGTCGGGCCGTTGCATCTGTGCCCTTAGTTACCGCTGTTCGATCGGTCGCTGGTTGATCGGTGAACCAGTCGTCCATTGGCTCTTCGGACCCGTCGCGGTTTCCTCCCATTAAGGGACTAGTATTATCGTGTTTTCTCTTGTCATGGAGGCTTACATCGATGTCTCTTCTGGATGCGTCTGAAGCGTTGCTCTCAGGCATGGGTTCATCGTTGGCTTGATCGTCTATTTGCGGTGTAATATGATAGAAATCTTTCCTTGGTCTGTAGATGGGGAGAGTGCGTTTTGGAGTGCTAGGGTGACTGTTGTCTGGAGCTGCGGGAACGTGCGTGGTTAGATTCGGCTGTGGGGAGTCTATACTTTCGTATGGTGTCTCTGTGCTTGGATTTGTCTTGTTGTCTCTCATTCCGTCGGGTATCTCGTTGCCACTTTGCGCTCCGTTTTCCCATATTTTGATTAGGACTCCCGATTTATCTTGTCTACTTATCTCCTCTAAGTCTACGGTGAGCGAGTTCGAAATTTATTTCCCTTGCCGAACAATGTCTGCCGGAGGTTTGCTATCGGTGATTCGGTGCTCGTTGGTTTATTACTGAGGCCTACGTTACTCGCCTCGCTATTCGTTTTCTGAGGAATTGGCCTTGAGTTTCATGGATGTTGCTACTGTTTGGTACTCGCCTCGGCGTTAGTGGCTGTGATAAGTTGTGGCGATCCAGTGAATGCTCTTTTTCCCTGAGGTTGTGTGAACTTTCTATCTCTTGTTCTCGCTCTCCTTGATTAGCTCTTAAGGGTTCATCTTCGGCGTCGCTTCCTAAGTTACTGTTGCTTTCTTCGCTGATTTCCATATCATTTCTGTGAAATTTTGGCGAACTTCTGTTAAGGGTCTGCTTTCGTACTGGCCTTTTAGGGTCATCGTTGTAGTTCGTTCCCTGAGTTTGCGGTGTGCTTGCGGCTTGTACTCTAAGTCTCATATTTTCTTCCTTGCAGAGTTTTCTCAAGACGTTGTTCGGGTCCGCCTGACTGAGAATCGGTTCGGATGTTTCACGTGCGTCGGGTAATTTGTAGCATGTAGGGTATATTTTCCCGGTTTTCTCGCCGTGTACCTTCTTATAGACTTTCTTTTTGCCAACTCTTGTTCCTGTTTTGGGTTGCCATTCGTCGTCTGAAGAGCTGTTTGGATCCGTGCTCTCGGTGTAAACTACGACTCGTCGTTTTCTTTCTCTTGGGTTTCCAGAGTTTTCAGATTCTGTCGATATCCTCTCTCTGTCTGCAGTATCGGCCGATTCAGGAAGCTTTTTGGATTTGCCTCTTTTCCTTGTTGTTTTAAACCGTAATATGGTAGCGTCGTGCTCTTGTTTATCTGCCAACTCATACAATTCTGATTTTAGTCTTTCTGAATTTTCTTCTCCTTAGTCGAGGATAGGGCCTAACTGTCCTTGACTTAGCATGGCCCCTATGGCGTAACCAGATGCGTCGGTTATTACTAAAAAGGACATAGTTAAGTCTGGTGCCTTCATCACTGGTTCCTCGCACAATGCTGTTCGTAGATGGTCAAAGGCTTGCTGATGCTCTTCTTTCCACACGAAGGGCTCGTTCTTCCTCAACAGTCTAGATAGAATTGCTGCTGATTTCGCGAAGTCTTTGATAAAGCGCCTGTAATAACCTGCGAGTCCTAAGAATTGTTTGACTTTCTTGGCGTTTGTTGGTATTGGAAATTTATTTACTGCTTTTATTTTCTTGGGATCTGCTCGGATTTTTCCACCTCCAGCGATATGTCCTAAAAAGTGTGCCTTTCGCTGTAGGAATTGACACTTCATGGGCTCGATAGTTAAGTTGGCGTAGTCTAGTCTCTTCATCAAGCGTCGGAACTTCTTACCGTGCTCTTCAAGATCCTTAGCGAAAACGATTATATCATCTAAATAGACATACAATTCTGTCCCTTGTAGGCCTGCAAGTGCTAAGTCCATCAGAGACTGAAATGTTGAAAGAGCGCCTTTGAGTCCCATGCCTAATCGTTTGTAGCAGTAATGGCCGAATGGTACAGTAAAGGCTGTTTTGTGGGCATCTGCGGGATCCATTGGTATCTGGTAGAATCCGGTCCTCAAGTCTATGGCGGTTATGTATCTAGCTGAGGCGACGCTGTCAATAATGTCTGCTGTATTGGGTATCGGGTAGCTATTTCCTACCGTTACTTCGTGCAGTTTTCTAAAATCTGTTACTAGTCGCCATCTTTTTGAACCGTCTGCTGCAGCTTTTTTTGGTATCACGTATGTAGGAGAGCTGTAGGGTGAATCTGTTGGTCGGATTATGTCGTCCTTTAGCAGTTGTTTTATCTGGCCCCCTAACTCCTCTTTCTCTTCCTGACATGGTCGATATCCTTTCGATTGTACTGGAACATTTGTAATAGTAGGTATCTTGTGTGACACTAGTGTTGTTGCCTTAAGTTTCTCTCCAGGTAGCCCGAAGATGTGTGGATCCTCCGTTAAATCATTAAGTGTCTCTGGATCAAGAAGTTCAAAAATTCTTTCGGCCCTACTTTTGCTTTCATTGGAATATATTGACAGTATATTGACGGTATCTGCAGGTTCGCCTTCTTCTAGGTTAAATTCTTCTCCTCCCTCCTTAATGGTTTCGCAGGCTTTCAGTGCTACCTCTGGTGGATTTAACTCGACCTCATATTCTGTAGTATTAACGCATAAGGCATGTTTTTTACCTTCTTGGTTAATACTAATAAAATTTCCAAAGTATAACCCTTCTCCTAAGTTTTGTAAAGGGGCAAATCCTACTTGCTCTGATCTATCGCTTGCTCTTGCGTAAATTACTTGTCTCGTACGTGCTGGTATAATTAATCTTTCGTCTTGAGTAAATGGTATAATCGTTTGTCCAAATTCTATACATCTGTCTGCAGCATTGACCTTTCCACCGTATTTTGAAAGCACATCCCAACTTAAGATTCCATCGGTATCAATGGGAAATTCGTCAGGAACCACGTGCACGTCGTACTCTAGTCCCTCTAAACTCATATTTGTCCTACCTAGACTTAAGCATTCGCCCGACGTAACTCCGTGAATGGCAATTACATATTGTTTATCAATTATTGTCCTATCCGTGACGTTACTCGCTTTAATCAACGTAACATCGGCTCCACTATCCGCATAGAAACGTGCTTTCCTTCCTTCTAACTTTTTGCTCGTAAGTTCTACGATCAGTGGTTTATGTCCCGCTGTAGTAAATCTTATTAAGTACTTTCGATTATTAACCTTCTCTTGCACATTGGCTTCTTTTTCCTGTTTCGACTGTTCTTTTAACTTATTAAATTGTACGGCTATCTCTTTTATTTGCTTTTTTGAATCTTCAATTTTCTCCTGCTTTTTATCGATTGGACCCTCTGTTTTCTTTTCTTGTGTTTGCGTCGGTTTCGGATTCGGTGATCTATTGCTTATTGATTGCTCGATACCCCCGACTGGTAACGAGCATCCTCGTAGTTTAAGGAATCTCCGGACTGATTTCTGGCATTTCTGTTATCTTGCCTATTACGGTCATTGTTATGATTGCCGTTGTTCTGATCATTGTAATGAATGTTATTATTGTTGCCTCTACGGTCGTTGCGCCTATTGTCAAATCCTCTGTCGTTTCGCCGATTATCAAAATCACGGTTGTATCGACGATTTTCAAACCCACGATAATTACGCCTGTTGTCGTATCCCCCGTTTTCGCGTCGATTATAATTTCGATTGTCGTCTCTATCATTGTTGTACCTATTATTGTTGCTATAATTCCTGTCATTGTCTCGATTATCGTACCCATTATCGTTGTTATAGTTTCTATTACCGTCTCGATTATTGTACCCGTTACTGTTGTTATAGTTTCTATTGTCCCCACCATTACGTTCCCCTGAATATCTGCGCACGTTCTTTCGATAAGCGCCGTTTTGCTTTTCGTTATTTTCTTGGGGAGCGCTATTATTCTGCGTCCCGTTGTTTGCTTGCGGTGCAGGTATGACGTACGGCACCGGGGCTGGGGTGGGTATAGGGAAGGGGGTATATACTACTGGTTGAGCAGTGGCAACGGGTGCTGACGCTAGCTGTTCAAGTTTTTCTTTACTGAGACGTCCGTTATTTATCGCGTTTTCCAACGAGAAGCATTCAACGTAGGTGTGGCCCGGTATGTTACAATATCGACATTTCTTTTCCTTGCAGTCTTTCCCTAAGTGCCCCTGTTGCCGACAATGGTTACAAACGCTCATACCCGTAGTGTACCTGACAGCTTCGCTGGCTATTGGCGTGGCCTTCGGTTCATACGCTGCCTTTGCGATTTTCATAAGCTTGGCTGCCCAAGACGGAATTTTAGTGCTGTCTTCGCGAATTGGATCCGGTTGCTGACTGTATGCGCGGCGCGCGCTAGTACGGTGTTCGAATGCTACGGCCTCTGTAATAGCTTCTCTGAGACATAGTGTGATTTTTTAACGAACTTGTTGTTGTAATTCCCCGTTTAGACCGAATAAAAATTGTTCGAGGGCCTCCTTATTGGCTTTATTTTTATAAGTAGCTCTCTCCCAGTTGCGCATGTCGCGGCTCGCGTCATAGATGTTTAACAATCGGTTGTGCAACGTTTGAACGCGTAGGCCGTAGTCTCCGGCACTTTCTCCTGCATATTGGCGAATTACTTTAAGGTCAGCTAAAACTTTGTCCGCTCCGCCGACACCGCTGTACTGCGTAGTTAAATCGGCTAGCAACCGCTCCACGGTGTCGTATTGCGTCAGGCGCGAAGTATAGCCGTCAGCGGCACGTCCCCGAAACGTCGATGCCAACGAGTTGAGTACCCAGCGTTCGGAGTCCGGGCCGAATTCGTGAATCACGTCGCGAACTGCGCGACAGAATAGTGCAAGCATATCTTGATTTTCGTCGTAATGAGGGATTGTGTTTAGTGCTTGGTTTAGCGAGAATATCCAACCCCCGTCTCGAGAGCGGTCTCTATGCTGTTGTACGGTTTGCGTGTGTCGGATTATTGGGTCAGAAGTCGGTTTTAAATTTAAATCCTCGCGTGCCTTATCCTCCATGCGTTTTTTGAATTGTTCGTATTGTTCTATATAATCGGAGTCTCCCGGTTGCGCCGTAGGTTATAGCTCTGTGTCAAGATTGTCGAAGAAATTACCTATCGAAGGTAACACGTGATTTTTAGAATCGGGTACTTCGCCTAACAGCGATTGGTTAAGACGTCTATCGGCGGGTAGCTGTTCGGTGAAGGTTAATCCTCGGTGTTCGGTATAACGTACTTCGTCTGCGTCGTTTCTCGTGTCGATCCAGCTTATTCTGTCGCTTCGAACTGAGGCAAGGATTGGTTTTTGTCATCGGTGTCATTTACTGTGTCTAGAGCGATGGGGCTTAGCTCGATACACATGTTTCGCCGAATAGTTGGGTCTCGGTTTGTAACGCCGTCGTCTGATATTCCTTCCTTGATATCGAGCATGAGTGGGTTGTTTTCGTTAAATGTTTTACACTTGGGAATCGTTCCGTTATTATATGTCGTGTGGAGGTTAGATTGTTGCGACGTTTTGTCATTTATTCCCGAATGTTCTAATTAGCCTCGGACTTGCAGGAGGTTTTCTTTCGCGATCTTTAGCAATTGTAATTTATCGCTTGGGATCAACTGTCCTTGCTGTAATATTCCCTGTATGTGACTTATCGCGGTGTCAATCATTCCCCTCGACGGATGCTCCATGACCACGTCCGCGAGTTGCAATGCGATTGTTAATCGAGTGTGTAGAAGGAGCCCCGGTTCCGCTGACGTCTCGAATTCTTGCAAGCATCTTTGAAACGTGTCTGGATCGTTAGCCTCGCGTATGAATATGTTCTGTGTTTCGAGATCATTATTTTCATTGAAGTTTGATATTTTATAATCAGACGGATTTGATTCTGCCATGTTTCGTATTTTGTCACGGTACTTAAGACCACGGAATTTTTTATATTTCGGAGCGGTTTAAGTTAGTTGTTAGTTATCCGAACTGGAAGAGTTCTCACTGGTGTTAATCCCAGGGTATGATTGTTAGTTTCTATTAATATTTACTTGACTTACCTTAAAGTGGCTGCGATGACGAGTACAAAGGCAAGGTTCATCCTTCCTTCTCGTCTATTGGATTGGAATGATAACCGAGTAATCTATTTCTATCGCGTGTTGAAATACGTCCGTATAATTTGCGAATAAAACCGCACACGTAGGACCAGAAAATGTTACTTGTGAGGGTCGATAGTTTTGTTCTCCGTGAGGTGTTAAGCTCACGGTTGCTGCGAAATTACCGGGGTAATGAACGAACACGAGAGATTATCGGTGAACGTGTCTATTTATTAATCATGATTCACAATGAACTGATTGTATGAAAGAGAGAACGCGTTTTTAAGGTGATCTCGGAGAATGTGCGCTCTAAGTGTACGATCCTATCTGTCGTCTCCGAGTCAAAAACTACCTGTCTAATGCTGGATCGAGGGTGGCGGAATCGGGCGAGCGTCCGCATGAACCCCCTTTTATAGAATCCTCGGGTGGCATGATTCCTACCCGCTCGGTTATCCGAAATCGTTGAAGGGAGGTTATGCTGAGTCGAAAGAAACGGGCTTCGAGGTGAGTCCGAGCTGTTACTATGCGCGGATTTGGCGACGTATGCATCGATTGCATTATAACTAGCAACGCTATACACGAATTAAGTTTTTGTCTCTCCTTCCATTTGATTTGAGATTTTATAATTCCAAAAACAAGTGTATTCATTGTGAGAAGTGAGTGTAATTCCAAAAACAAGTGTATTCATTGTGAGAAGTGAGTATTACACTATCTTATAAAAAATCTATGCTGTAACTACAGATTTGTGAACATACATCATTCGTTTTAAAATATAAAAGTGTAACCAAATGTATGGTGTTTTTATAGTTTCTGCTATTATAATAGTTCTACTAATATACTTTACAACAGGTAGAATTGGCTAAAAGGCTCCTCCTAAAACTATTAATTCATTCCCGAAAGGACTGTTAGTATCACATAGATCACTTAAAGTTAAATCAACTATTTTTAGAGCTTTTTTAGGAATTATAGAAGCTTCATTCTAAATAATTAAATCTGCTTTCCGTAATTTTTCTTTATCAGATTTAAATTGTAAAAATGCAATTTTCAAATATGTCAAATCCAAAGGTAAACAAAAAGTTCTATGATTCGTTATTTCTTTTAGGACTAATATTGAAGCTATACTAGTCCATGCCATTGATATTTTTTTTTTATTCTGAGAACCTCGTTCTTGAAACTCAGCTGTATAAACATAAACTAAACTTTACAAAAAATATTTTTGTGTGTTATATCATTTATTATTAATTGTAATTTTGTGTGAAATAGTCTAACAGTGATGTGAGATATATCATTAGGAGTTGAATTTATTGAAATTCGTTTTCAAATGGATTTTTATTCTTTTCATTTTGGATTGCATGTTGCATATCATAACTCGCAAGTTTCCAGCTACATCTGTTGGAGACCTTATGAATTAATTATAGATGGCGGCAGCTACAAATTAGGAGTCGGAAAAGGAATAATTAGAATTAATTTTAAGAAAATTCTGAACCACGTGTCATTTAGATTTACATTTCCCAAAAATTCACATGGAAACTAAAATGGGGGGGGGGGGGGGGGGGGGGGGAGAGGGGGGGGGGGGGGGAGCCCCCCCGGATATTTTTATGTTTTATTTTTTATTTTTTTTTGGATATTTCCCCCCCCGAACCCCCCCCCCCCCCACAGTGCCCCTCACCAAATAACGTAAAAAACAATCATTTTTATGTTATTTTTGAAAATATGAAAGGCCCCCCCCCCCACAACCCCCCCGCACCCCCACCAAATAACGTAAAAATCATTCATTAAAAAAGAACAATAATGTTCGTTATTAATAATTAATTTATACAATAAATTGTGTATACACACAAATCAAGAAGACTGTAGAGAAGGAGAGTCAACGAAATAGGAGTTTGGAGTCAGAAAATAGTGAAAACTTTTTCAGACACCTGCCGCCGCGTAGTGGCGCTTCAAACAGAAGTCTTCTGGTGACGTCACTCGCGCATGCGTAGATACGGCTAACTGGGAAATTAAATTTTGTTATGAAAATAAATAGTCTCTGTGAACCTTACAAGAATAAAAAAAAACGATAAACATTTAGTTCATTTTTGAAGTGAATACTTCTATAGGCTAGTTGGGTACACATTTTTACCGGGGAGTGAATCGAGAAAAAACCGACCGTCACGCAGTTATACCGAACGGCAGAAAGTTAATTTAAAACCAACAAAACATAAATTTAAATGAAGAATTTCGAAAGCGTCAGATAAAAAATATTAGTACGTAAATTCTGAGTTATGGTGCTTACTATGATCAAATATTTATTTTACATTTAATACTTTTGTACATTCATTTAAATAATACACCAAGTAATAAATAACAAATAGTTTTAAAATTAAAACCACAACCAAAACTGGGAGGTTGGCGAGCGAAGCGAGCGGGGGGGCTAAGCCCCACTAGTATATATATATATATATATATATATATATATATATATATATGTATATATATTCATAATGAATATATATATATATATATATTCATTCTATAAATATTTCTAATTATTAAATATTAAAACACATAATTTATATAAATATTTTCTCTTGGAATTTTTATGAATACAAACGAAATCTATATGTTGTGAGATAGAAGTCGAATAAAAGTTCTAGGTTTCTATAATAGTGCTAAGGTACTAGTGTAATGAATTGTCACGCTAAGGATCTGAATTCGATCTTCGAGTGGGGAAATATTTATTCTTTTATTTATTTCCTTTTATGTTTAATTTCTTTAAATTGTAAATTAATTATAGTTATACTAAATTGATTATTATAATATAGTGTTTTATAAGATAATATATAAACGATAATCTGACAATAATTAGGTGATAAATAGCTGATGTTTTGGCATGATGAACATACAACTATAAGGTGATTATCTGGTGATCATCAGTAGGGTGTAGATCAGTTATATGCGACGTAGCAGAACAAGAAGTTAGATACAGGAGGAAAACTTAACGACTGGCAGATACGTTTAGCAGAGGCATTTACATTAGGAGAGGCATTTACCTTTCGATATCGAGCACAACGCTAGTAGACCAGGAGAAAAGATATAGACTAAATTTGGAACCGTTTGTGGCAGTACCCAAATCGAGTGCGTTACCCTTCCAGGACGTTAGATTGATTAATTCAGATGTCTGGTATTCAGCAGTAGTACGCAAATTCCTAACATCCTTAATAATTTCCTTCGTAACCTAGAGTACATAACAACCAACCTCAATTACGCCCTCGTTCGGGGAATTGAGTCATTATTAAATTAAATTCAAGCGTACGTATGGTCCACCTGGTAGACGAACCGTCGTTTTAAACAAGAAACTTTTTATGACAATTTCAACCTTATTGAAAAACATCCTCATAACCAAGGTTCCTAGGAAAACAGCCAGAGAAGAACAGTCAATAGACTCCAAATAACGCGATTAGTATTCTAAGGAAATGTAGGACGTGGTTTTGGGGCCAATGGGACGAGAAAGCGGAAGTTTCTTAGTGCGAATTAGGAAGTGCAGGTGTTTTATGGAAATATCGGACGCAAACATTTTTCACTTCATTTTTTTCAATTTCTTGATCCAAGACTTTACTTTGCTAAATAATTTGATTATATGTTTTCATATTAAACAGCAATTGATAATAAAATAATATGCAGAATACAAAAGTAAAATAAAACGTTTGAAGGAGTATAGTTCGTTGCGCCATTGCAAAAGTCACTAGTACAGGAACATACTTCTTGTCTTCCACCAAATCCACCACGCTGATAGCATTTTCCTTTATAATTAGATTCATCCCAACCGCAACTTCGAATCACTCGGGTATTAGCTGGCACTGTGAAAACAATTATAATTTGTAAATATTGTTTTTGGTAAATTATGTACATTTTATAAACTAGATTGTTTTACATCCATTATATAAAGAGTACAAGGATCGCAAAGAATGTCTATAAATTATATGCACACTTACACATGTATGTGTGCCTGCGCTCCCTACCCGAGTACCTATAGTCTAACTTGGGCGCAGCGGCAGCGGCTGATTCGCGTCTACCTATCTCGACTGCGAGACTCCAATGTTAATAGACGTGCCACCGAATATAGGCTTTCAAGCCTTTTAATATACTACTCATTATTTTAAACTTCACAGCGTTGTTTATTAATCCTAACTCTCCAACAGTTTTAAACAGACAAACTATAGTAGAATAACGTATTGAATGCATAATGTAATATCGCTAGAAGCAAAATGCTTTGCTTTTCGCATAAGGCACTGGCCTATCTTCTAAACTTGGAGAAAACACATGACAGATTTAGCTAAAATGGTGGGGATGTATGAGGGTATCGTGGTTAAAGGTAAGTAAGAATAATTTTTAAACTTTTTAAACTTAAATTAAATGGGCGTTATGGTTAACGAAATGTCAATTAGGGATTATTATACCTTCGCGGCTTTTATTTTGTTTAAGTAAATGGAATGTTCGGCGAAAAATTAATTACCAATATCTATGCAATTTTGTATTATTTCTATGTCATTTACTACTTAAAATTCTTATGTAACATGTCACGTAAATTCATGATGCACGACATGAAATGTCACGTGACCTAATGATGCACGATGTAATGACGACATATAACGTGGCTTTATGGTGATCTGTATGTTACGTATGTCACGTGAAATTTTGTTTCATAAAGTCATGTGATTAATTTTGATAGGTTTGTATCTGCTGCATATACACACTTGTACACGCGACATAATATTCACACACGCATTCGCACGCACATATACATGTACATCTGTATTATTTTAATGTTTCTGGTCTAGTATTACAATAACTTGTTTGTTTTTGTTTTGACCATGAAAACAGGAGGATGGAATTGGGAAACCGCTGCCGCGTACCCGCCTAAGGGAGTCGCAAAAAGCCACTAGCGTACGTCACTAGGGGCGCCACTAAAAGCAAGCGTGCGACCTTTTATACACTACATTTTCAATTAGTAAACAGAAACGGTAGTTGAAAATCAGGCATTTTTTAAATTCATCAAGAGACTAATGGAACGCGTGCATACAAGTTTTGAGAAACAAAAACGCTTTTAATTTTTTCTTTGCATTCATTTAATGTATGTAGGTATGTACATCCCAAGTATAAGTATCCCTGACAAACAAAATCACGTGATTTATTACTTGACAAATCACGTCAAAAATCACGTCAGAAATCACTCATAAAATTGAAGTATTTGTTTTAATTGAAATAAATTATTTTGTTTTTACTAAAGAATTATGAAAAATATATATTTGTTGATGCTAATCCAAATAAATTGACCGCAAAAAAGTGAAAATACTTTGTCCTAACTAAGACTTGAACCCTGGTCCTCAACTTCACAATCTATTATCTTACTCATTAAGTCATTTTAACTTGTCACAATAATGATGACTTTATTCGTGTTCTGAAACCTCGTAAACCACCGAGTAACGAGTTTCGACAAGTCATGTTATTAATTTCCCGTGAAACTCTAGGGGACGACGTTGATATTGGCCACTCCGAGCACCAGGTACCTCGGGGAGCGTTGACATAGCTATATTCGGGTTCAGCGACCTTAAAAACCCCCGAGTAACGAGTTTCGATTAATTATGTTTTAAATTCTATCGAAACTTGTATTAATTAATGTTCTACCTCGAAGTCCTTACTATTATTTGTCTCGCCACTAGATTCTGGCCAATTATTGTCGCCACTATAAGTAAATTCTGCGCAGATTCTCCAAGATATTCTGGCCACCCAGCTTAAAATTCACGAGATTCTGAGCAGATATGGGGCTAATTTTCCACCAGGATCTTGATTATTAAAAAGCCGGGTCGTCCTTCCCTATGGTAGTAGGTAGTAGTCCCTATGACAGTAGGAGTTGACCAGGACGTCTTCTTCTTGCGATTATACACTATCTTACTCTGACGCACGCTATTGGTCGTCGCTCGGTCAGTCAGTCTTGCACACGGGAGCTGACGCGTTTGCATCTATGGCTGGAAGCTATCCGTCTGTCCAAAGGACCGCGAATCATACGTGAGTCCCGAATCTCGTTACAACTAATAATATAAGGAAATAAATTATTAAAATGTACTAATACGCTTTTTATAAAATTAATCATATTACTAGACTAGCGTGATTCACCTCGCTCCTAATATCGCTCGGTTAAAATATATATTGCAATACTGATAAAATTCAAGTTTTGTTAAAATCTTTTTTCCTAATGTCAATTTCTAATAGGGAGTAGGGATAAAAATTTTAAATAATTAAGATTTGAAACACGAAAATTACGCATCGATTCATAATAAAAAGGGAAATTTTAAAACTAAAATTTTTTTTTTCTTTCCATTACCGGTGCGGCCTTTCGGCTGCCGGAGGTCTTTCACCACCTCTTTGTCGAAGTAGTGCCCAATCCTATCTTCTCTTTTTTTACCTTACTATATCCTATATCTATATTTTCCTATATCCCATACCTATATTTTTTCATATATTTTTCCACCCAGAGAGACTTCTCCGGTGAAGCTCATATTTTTAGACATACACCTTGCTGATTAAGCCAGCACTTTCTGCCCCCGAGAGGGCACCGGGTCCGTCTCTCAGTGTAGCTTCCTCCGGAGAAGGTCCAGTATCAGACCAGCTCCACATCGATAATGCTGGCGCTCCCTGCCTAGTGCATCGGGTTGGTTACCTCAATTTCTGTCTTACCATTGGTTCCTGCCACTGTTTCGCATTCGCCCCGGGAGTGACTGAGGTGTACAGTGCTCCTTTTCGAGAGCCAGACCCAGTTCCGGGCGACTGTGAAGTTGCCCGTTGCCTGTCCCGTCATCGCAGTGCATTTCTTGCTTTGGCCTGATCTCCTCGGTGACCTCGTGAGCGCAACAGTGAGTGGCTTCTGCTGTCTCGTCTGTAGCAGTGGCTTAACCTGCAAGCGGAGCCATCGCGGTCGCCATCTTTATCTTTCGCGACGTCTGAGCTTCCACACATCTACGATCAGTGTCTGTGCGAACGTTGTAGTCTGCTCCAGTGGATCGCCCAACGCTATTTTCTTTATTGAATTGTGTTGGATCTGGGTTGCGCCTTGTTGCTTGCCAGCTGTGCGAGTGCCTGGTGTGTTTTGTGCCTCTGTGATGGTTTTGAGTGTCACATTTCACTTGTCCCATTATGACAACTCTGCTAGACGACTCCAATGTGTCCAAGCGCAGATGTGGCAGAAGTCATTTCTCTGCCTGTGATCTGGAGAACTGCCAGTGTTTTGGCACTCCTAGCTGGATCTGCATCACCTGTAATCGTCGTTTCCATCATGATTGAGCAGTCTTGACCAAGTTCAATACACTTGATTATGCTCAGGAGAAGCTGATCTGCTACATCTGTGCTCCAGCTATTTCCAATGTTGCCTCCCATGAGACGGTTAGTCCAGTTAAGAAGTTGTCGGGTGCTGTCGCAGGGGATGTTCAGTCAGTGAACATTTCGGAAGAGTTTAAAAAGGCACTCCAGATTAATTGTGCAGACATCAAGTCGTCTCTGGCTGCAATCGACTTCAAGCTTACGGATTTCAACACTAGAATTAGTGAGAATAACTCCAGCATCAGTGAAATTCGTCTTGAAATTACTATCCTACAGTCCAGAATGCAGGCTGTTGAGGATTTGGCTCGTGAAAGCCCTAACAACCCCGCTTGTCCTTCTTGGCCTTCTTCGTCGACTTAGATTATCAGCAATGGTGTCTCTTTCTTAGCACCTCAATCCACTGTTGACCTGACAAGCGAGCTTCAGGATCGCATGAGTCGCTTCTGCAATATGATGATCTACAACGTGCCTGTTAACGACCCCTGACCTGGTCAAGGTGCGGCAGTGCCTGGCCAGGATCTCCAACTTGAACTTAAGCAACTTGACAGTCAGAAGATTCGCTAAACCATCAGCCCGCAGCAATGTACCTCGTGTCCTGGCCAGGTTTGGATCTCAGTTTGAAGCCCAGAGGGTTATTAACAACCGTAAGTTTATCAGCGATGGTGTAGAGGCGGCTGCTGATCGCATACAGTATCAAAAAGAGCTGTTCGAGAGACTTCGGGCTGAGGTCCTCTTGTAGATAGTTTTTACAAAAGTGTAAATAATATTATTGAGAATCAGTTTCCTTCACTGGACAGCGTTCTAATACATATCCTAGCTGGTATGACGATGAACTTATCTCTGCGATCTATAATAAAAAAAGAATTCATAGTCTTTGGAAGGAATCTAAAGATTCCTCTCTCGAAATTGAATTTAAGCCATTGAGAGCCATTTGCCTTTGCTTATCGTCGAATTTGATTGTCTGCCTATCAGTGATGTGCTATATTCTAGAAAGATGTAAAAGAAGGTTCCAGGGCTCTCCACATGTATCATATTTATGCTAATCTCTACTGAAATCAGATGAGTTTTACTTCTGCTTTAACGATAGTAAAATTTCTTGTAACTTAAGAGCGACGTTGCTATGCTATGGGTAAATATTTTTTTTGCATTTATTATTAACAGCTGCGGTCAGCAGCTGGAGTGGATTTTTTGTCAAAAATTTAAAGGGTGACCAGAACTGCTGAATGTGCGTCACACTTTTTGTTATGAGTATGAGGCTGTGACAGTGCACACGCACACACCTAAAACAGCGTTAACACAGCACATACAAGCACGTAAGCAGCGCTTATGTACACACAGACACTACACGACACGCGCCTACGAGACGAAAGCCTAGGCGACAGGAATCGCCCGCGAAGCATAAACATAGGACAAGCAGGGTAGGTGCAAGAGAGAGAGAGAGAGAGAGAGAGAGAAAGTATAGCGTGACACGAGAGCCAGTGCTATACCCAAAACGGGGCCTAGTCGCCGAGAAACAAACATCAGTTGACCCCGAAGATCCAAGAGAGGGATGCCGACACACCAGGCAACGATACTGAGCCTGGTCACTCTTCCGATAGCTGCGATAGCAACAAGAGGTACTCGGCGTTATCGACGAGGCGAGCAGCGAAGGGATCGGAGAGAAAGGCGTAGCTGCAGACAGGATCTCCTAGACGCGTGACTGTGAGAAGAAACAGGGCATGACCAGCCCGACGTATTCCCCGAGCAGCGCGCGTTCGACTTCGAGCAACGCAGCAGAAAACGACGGCGCACCGAATATCCTGTAAGTGTCGGCGCGCAGCGCACCTGTTACTCTCTCTCTCTCTCTCTCTCTCTCTCTCTCTCTCTCTC
>QLSS01000172.1:85780-121420 GCA_024372645.1 Trichomalopsis sarcophagae | reverse complement strand
TAGATGTCCCGTCGACCTGGTGGTCATCCTGACACCTGGACATCGTCATAAATAAATTTCTAAATGAAATAAAAATTTTAAAATGCAAAATTAGTAAGCGAGGTAGTCAGTTGTAGCTGTTGAAAAGTCATTATTCGGATGTCAACATATAATCTAACCACCTCATCGACTAATATTGTATTTTAACTCGGATGGAAATAAAAATCGTACAGTTTTGTTACATTCCAGAGCGTGATTCTCTATTGAAAAACCTTAGATGAGAATCATATGTAATTATGGCGTGATTTTTAGATGATAATTAAGTAGGTCCCATTTTAAATTTTCGTATGATACTTATCCGATTCTTATTTGAATCTTATTTGATTTTCATTCGATTAACATCTGACTAAATCGAATGTTATTTTGTCTTTCCTCGCCGCGCCGGTAATGGAGGCAGGATAGAGAGTGACGAAGTAAGGCGGCATTGGCTCGACAGACAGAGCGAGCACCTAGAGATCTCGGGAGCGCCGGATCGATTCTCGGTCCCGGCGTCTCCTTTTGTGATTTTCTCCTCTCAGGTCAACGTCACACCCCGTTACATGGCGCCCAACTGAATTACCCACAGGCGTGGATAAGGAAGATTTCCACGATTCTCCTGGAATTCCGTGGAGGAGGAGAAGCCGAAGAAGAAACCCCCACCTATGAACCTGACTCTCCTAGACAGGAAGAGGGATCGAGCAGATCAGCTGCAGCGGCGGCAGCCCAAGGCACTGCGGATTATGACATGCGGTCAAGAAGACGAGTGCGAAAGGTGCGGGGATGTACGAGGTTGGAGACATCGTCGAAGAGCTAGTCGGCGAAGAAAAGTTCCTGCATTACCGGCGATCCTGCGAATGGATTGGTAGAGTCGAAATCGGGACGATAATCCGACTCTAGCGGGGGGTTGTAACGAGGAACAACGGCCCTCGCCACGCCGGTAATCGAGGCAGGATAGAGAGTGACGAAGTAAGGCGGCATTGGCTCGACGGACAGAGCGCGCGCCTAGAGATCTCGGGAGCGCTGGATCGATTCTCGGTCCCGGCGTCTCCTTTTGTGATTTTCTCCTCTCACGTCAACGTCACACCCCGTTACAATATATATATATACATCAGTATGATGACGCAACATATTTATCACAAACATTGAGATATTGTAAAATATTAATTCACCTCGACAAATCGTCTCCCAAGCGGCAGATTTTGCACCGCCTCACCGTTCGAAACCCACACTCGTTTTAGCGCGAAACTTTGAAAAATCACAGGAGCTCTTCTGTCGGAGTAGCCGTGGTAAGTGAGGATCTTGCGATAAGAGAATCTTTCCCCACTCACACGTCGTACGGGAAGCTCGCATTGCCAAGCTGATGGAAAAAAGCTCAATTTCAACCAAAATTCGACAAAACTTCTTAGGTAGTTTGTCGCGTTAAGGGCTCGCACAACCTAGCAGCATAAAACACAAGATCCTTCCCTCGCCCAATATTAGAAATACGGCAAGCTATCGTCCGCAGGCGTCTCGGCGGCCAAGACCGAGCGATCGAGCGAGCTTTTCTGGGTGGCGTATCACGCGACGGGCTCACGGAGCCTCGCCGCACGGAACACAAGCTCTTTTTCTCACAAAAGATTGGAAAAACAGCAAGATTTTTTCTGCCAGCTTTTCTGCGGCCAAGATCGAGCGATCAAAAGAGCTTTTCTGGGTGGTCTATAGCGCGAACGGCTTGCACAGCCGTACCACATGTAACACAAACTCTTTTTTTCAACAAAGACTCGAAAAATGGTGCGCTCCTCTCCGTAAGCTTTGCTGCCGCAAAGATCGGGAGATCTAGCATTTTTAGACGGCATGTCACCCTAAGGCCTCCCGCAGTCTTGCTACGAGAAACACTAGCTTATTTTCTACTTGAGATTGATAAAACGGCGTGCGCTGTGGGATTCGAGCAATCTCTTGACCTTTTTTAGGCGTGTCGCGCAAAGGGCTCAAAACATGATTTTCCACACATGAAAACGGATTACAGTCGGCTAAGTCGTACGACTCGTATGCGCGCTTAACCACCTGAAAAAGCTGAATTGTGGGAGGGTTTGAACTTTGATTAGAAAAAAATCAAAAGTGTTTATTAATAGCATTTATTTTCTTAAGAATATCAACCTACACTGGATTCCGGTGTATGTAATTCATAGGCAGAACCAATCACTCTTTTTAACATCGAATGATTCAGCCAGATTGATTTTGATGTATGTGCAATGATACTAGAGCAAGTATGAATCGCACTGAACTGCGTTTTTGACAAGTACAAGTTTGCATTTTCCGCAAGTGCACTTATTCATTTTCTTTATTAAATTTTGGCCGAACAAACCCTGGTATAATTGAGTCTAAGAACTGGCCAGTAACTGGCCAGTTCTTAGGGTCATTTATACCAGGAAAACATCAACTATAAATGCTTCAGTGAATTCTAGCCATTTAGGCATATTTTTAGCTTTGTCCACTAAGCACATGTCCCGAAAGATTTTAATTTTGATGTTGTTAAAATGATTCAACGTATTCTAAAATGTATAAAAGAGATTTTTCTATAAATTATATTGCACAAATGTTTAGATGACTTCAATGGATCGGTATGGAGAACACGAATGCACGAAATCATATTGCTTTGAAACGTACTTGAATAATCTTATATCTTTTACAGATATCTGGAAGATCCAAATCTCTAGTTTCTTTGTTGGCTTCATATCGTTTCCTTATGTAACTTTCTACCAACGATACACCATTTGACGGCCTCACTGAGCCCCATGCTCATTTAGTCTTTCCATCTTAAAAATTTGTACATCATAAAGCCTCAGCTTGTTCATAATTTCGGAAATGTGTTCATCTAGAAGTATCATCAAGTGAGGCTTTGTTTTGCATAAACTTTTCAAATAGAACATTTTTAGGAATAAGATAGTGAATCAGTAAAAATAGTTATACAAGTTGATCATATGAAAATATTTACTTGATATGATAATCAATTTTCTGTTTTCGACCAGCAATAAAATTTTGCATCTGCAAGATCTGACTGGTAGAAGATAATCGCGCAAAAACGTTCTTATAGACACCTCGTAAGCTAGCAGAAGAGAAAAAGTTTGCATCTTCATAGATAGCCAATACCTCAATGAGACACTGATACTTCTGTGACGTCCTGCGACGTATTGCATTTAAGCAATATCAGCGGAATCGTTACAAAGCCGAAAACTAACAACTCAGATTAATAAGTAGATCAGCGAGGTTAATGAGTATCCCCTGTATACGCCGAGCGACCAGTTGTAACTATACACTCGATCTGGACTTTTGTACGATGCTCCTATCCGTCAACAAGAGTTATCCAGGCTTAAGTCGCGACCCCGATACCTATAGAACTTTATCTTGAATAAATCGTGAAAGTCAATCAACTACAAGTGTTTTTCTATTAAATTTATTTATCCTGTATAAGCCTGACTACAGCACAGCAGCAGAGTTTCCAGCCCAAGCAGTTAAACCCAAGTAAGTAAAAATTCAATAATTAATTATAGGTCGGATTTGTGATTTAACACTTCTCTAGATTTGACATAGAGCGAGCCGTAATTGTTTTTTCTCCTGCCATTGCAACTAATAAGTCGCGTTACAGTTTTTCATTAACAATAAGAAGCAGCTGTCAGAATCTGACTGAATATAAACAATAACAATGCGACGTCGTTGATCTTGTTAATAGGGGTTGCCATGCGCGCGATTTTCGGCGTTCGAATCGCGCAACGTTCGAGCTCGGTCACAATGATATTTACCAAATGACGATAGTAGACAACCTTACTTGATATTGAGCGTTGTACGAATGAATGACGAGATAATACTACATTGTGCAACGAGTGCGGAAAGTTGTCAATAGCGCACGCCAGCGGCGTTGGGCGCAGGAGTAAAGTGAGTGTGACCAGCCGGCTGTGTGTGCTATGAGCAACTAGGCACGAGTTGCACATATTATTATTTATCAGAAGTGCGAAAGATGTATGCTATTGGGCGTACGAGTTTTCGTGGAGAAACGAACGAATAACCCTCGCCTTGAAATCACTTCAAATGTGTACGTCTCCGGATACGCCGCTTAAAAAGCTCTTAATATCGCTCAAATCCGTAGCGCGCGCCGTATTTCCAATCTCGAGTGGGAAAATAAGCTAGTGTTTCTCGCGGCAAGGGTGCAAAAGCCCTTAGGGTGACACGCTGCCTAAAAAGGCTCCCAAGATCGCCCTATCTTCGCCGCAGCAACCCTCGCAGAGAAGAGCACGCCGTTTTTTTTAATCTTAAATGAGTAAAAAGCTTGTGTTTAGTGCAGTGTGGTTGTGCGAGCCCTGCGCCCAAAACACCACAAAAAAAGGTAAAAACAGAGCCTTTGTTTTGTACGGCTAGGCTGTGCGAGCCCTTCGTGCGATACGACACACAGAAGAGCTCGCTTGATCGCTCAATCTTGGCCATAGAAAAGCCGACAAAAAAAATCTTGTTGTTTTTCCAATCTTTGGTGAGAAAAAGAGCTTGTGTTCCGTGCGACGAGGCTGTGCCAAGCTCGCTCGATCGCTCGATCTTGGCCGCCGAGACTCCTGCGAACGATAGCCCGCCGTATTTCATATTGGGCGTGGGAAGAAGCTAGTGTTTAGTGCGGCGAGGTTGCGCGAGCCCTTAACATGACACACTACCTAAAAGAGTTTTTGTGTTTGAGATATCTTAGCAGCAGCGATGCCCGCAGACAACAGCTCGCTATTTTTTCGAATTTCGGTTGAAATGGAGCTTTTCCTCACACGACGTGTGAATGGGGAAAGATTCTCTTATCGCAAGATCCTCACTTACAACGGCTACTCCGACAGAGGAGTCCCTGTGATTTTTTAAAGTTTCGCACTAGAACGAGTGTGGGTTTCGATTGGTGTGCGGTGCAAAATCTGCCGCTTGGGAGACGATTTGTCGTGGTGACACTGTGATTTTAAATTAAGAGAAGGAAGTTTCTTTGACTCAACACACTTTTGCAACAATCTTAACATCGAATTAATATGAGTTGACGTTCGCCGCCGTGAAAACGTCAGTTAAGGTGGAGAACTTTTCCGGAAAACGAGCAAGGTCCCTATGACGCAGATTTTCCGATGCTGTAAGGCAGAGTAGCTGTGTACGCGTGTGTTTCAACGTGCCACTTCGCCGTGGAGCCATTTAAAGCACAAAAAGTATCTGTAAAGTTTCAGAATGGTCCTGACATTCTACTAGAAGTTATGTAGAAAAAAAACATGATATAATAGCTAATAAGTGGTTTTACATGCAAATTTGACACTTCTAACCTAGTACACTTCATGTCTACCGATACGTATTAGTTAAAAATGCATCTTTTATGAGCTACAAATCATTTAAAATAGGCAAAAAATGTTAAAGTTGCTTATAACTTCAACTTTGACTAGCTAAAACTCGAAGCCAAATTAAGGAATCGCGCTGAAATTTTTTGTTGGGAGTCAGGTATAACATATAGTACACACACACACACACACACACACACACATATATATATATATATATATACACACACGCATACACACAAACATGAGAATCGCGATCTATAGAACTCCAAAACCCTGCACACAAAGACTTGTTTCCTTTTTTACGCTAAAACATGCGCGTTTGTGCTTAAATGTGGGTCATATGATGTATTTACTATACAGTTTATATAATCAAAAAAGTATTTTTATAGTTTTATAGCTGTAAAGAATGAGATCAAATCCTACGGAGTCATAAAAAACCAGATTTTGTCGATTTGTAAAGACCGTATTTGGCTGCGCGAGTTTTACAAATAATTACTTATTCGCGAGAACTAGCATAAGCTCGAGAGCTTTATTGTTACTAGAAATACTTAAGTTGAATGGATGGACTGGATATATAGATATACAATATAACTAAATGCACAAGTGGACGCGTGACTGTTGCGTTGGAGGGACATGCGCGGACACTCTCGTGCGCGGACTGTAGTCTGACCGCTTTTGGTGGACGATGCTGAGACCGCTTTTATACTTACGCGCGGACGTTGTGCTTGTCCTGAAGTTCTTACCTTTGTGACTATTAACCCTTTCGTACACATAAGAGTTACAGCTATGGTGCGGGGAAACTGTTTATATTTCATAGGGATCCGAGCCGCGCTGAATCCGAATCCGAGGTCAGATTTTGAAAATTCAAGATGGCGGATCCAATATGGCGGACGGGAATGTCAAAAAATCGAGATTTTGAAAAACAAAATTTTTTTGGATTCTACGTGAAAATACAAATAGAAACTGTTCTTGGTGTTTTTTCGATATCTCTCTTAGTTCTTGAGTAAAAAATTCATAAACTTTGAAAATAACGCAGACTTATTTACCATCTATTCCGTTCGTGCACATAAGCGTTGCAGCCACATGAGTAGGAAACTGGTTATATTTCATAGGGTCCCGAGCCGCGCTGAATCCGAATCCGAGGTCAGGTTTTCGGCATTCATTAGTGAACATCTAAAAAATGCTCAGGGCATTTGTGAAAAGGTGCATGGAAGGTCTACTATGAATGTGTAGAAGATCTTTCTTGCATTTCCGAAGGTATGTGCTACAACTAAGACCGTATGCGCCATATTGAATCCGCCATCTTGAATTTTCAAAATCTGACCTCAGATTCGGATTCAGCGCGGCTCGGGACCCTATGAAATATAAACAGTTTCCCCGCACCATAGCTGTAACGCTTATATGCACGAAAGGGTTAAAGTTGTAGGCACTTGATTATCCTTCTATTTATTTCTTTAGGATTTAGGTTATTTTATGAATTATTCTTAATTAATAGAATAATAATTGTAGAAACTCATTAAATTCTTATCTTTGTTATAACTTACAGTGTATACGTTCTAATTTGTGACCTGGAACTGGATAGTCCTTCGTGGCACGACAGATGCTAATTGATCTTACTCTACCCGATTACTCGTGGCTAATTTATGTACTGTTAATCTAATTTGCTCTATGGTTTCCCACTAACGCCGGTCTGCTGTCAGCGATCGGTTTAGTATACGTCGTCTGTATGAGTACACGAATGCAGTCGTACAGACGATGTATATGTATGTGTATATATATATATATATATATATATATATATATATATATATATATATATACGTAAATGTTAAAGTGTATAAATGTGGGATATTACAGATTTTACTAAATGAAAAGAAATATTTTATAAAATTTCAAGGGAGAGAGTTAAATTTAGCGTAAAAATATACATAAAAATAGTGTACAGGCATAGAATAAAAAAAATCCATTGTTCTACCGTGACTTTTGTAAGTTTTTTTCGAAAACTGTTAACTTTTTGACAACTAATGAATTTTTCTGGGTTATACAGTCAACATGAACCTTTATGCTTATTTTTCTGTGATTTTTGATTGTTTAGACATTATCCTCTAAAAATTTTAGATTGATCGACTGTCTGGATACGCCGCTATTTGATTTTGAAACACGAAAAGTCGAAATACCTCATACCGACTACGCTATTACAGATTCATAATGCGTAATAATTCTAATCGTCATTATTAATTACACGAGACTTTTTTTAAACAAGTGTTAATTAAATTTATAATTTATATCCATGTACGTGTAGGTATAAGTTTTGCTCGAAGATGATGATCGAGTGACCGTATTTTTGTAGACGATGTTCAGCAGTTCATTGGAGGAAAAAAAATGAAAACTATGTATGGAGCAGTCAATTGGTTGTATTGAAAAAAAATTTGGCTGTCTTAGGGACAGCCGATAGAAGTGAATACTGAATTAGGTGTGTTGTAGACTTCGTTTTTTTTATATAGGTGAAATAATAAATATATGTTTATCGTTATTCATACATTATTTTATTTCTCACAAACTTTATTTATCTATCGTAGAATCACAGGTATGTTCATTTTCTAATTCAATAAAAGAAACAATTGGTTTGTGGTAACTAAAGTATGATATAAATGTTTTGGAAACGATTTTATATAAAAATCTTGAAAATACTGCATCTAATGTTGTGCCATACTTAATAGTTGATTGTTGCGCATCATTATTCCTGTCTAATTGAAATTTATCTTTGAGGAATGTAATGGTTGTGCACTTTCTTCAACAAAGTTAACATTAAAATCTCCTGCTGAAATTAGTGGCATTTCATGGTCATTTATACCAAGCTCCCGTGATCCTGCTTGAGTGTATACAAGTAGTGATCTATGGATAAATTGAATTATATCTGTAATCTTGTGTCAAATTGCAGTAGACCAGTGAACAGTAATCTATGATCAGGAACAGTAAGGCCTAAACAAAATGTTTGCGCAGTCCAAGGTTTGTGCTTTTCCTGAAAAAGTACAGCCTGTACATAAGAGAGTGAGCATGCTTGCACATGTGTGTTACATGCTCTTTCCATGTTAATTTGAAGTCAAGCACGATGCGCACAGAGTATTCAAAATCAACCCGGGCTCCCCCTATGTTGATGTAAGTGTTAGCCATTGTAGGTAGAGCGTTTATATAGTAAGGCGAGCCCGGGACGATCGCCTTGGTTTTGAGGACATTAAGTTTAAGGTTGTTTTGTTTAGCCCAGCACTTTATCCTTTCGGCATTAGCTCTCATTCTGTCGGAACAGGAATCTAGCCCCTCGAGGTGGCATTGGCTGTAGATTAGCAGGTCATCCGCATAGATCAGATGTGCAATATCAGTGTCCAGACAGAGGCTTACGTCGTTGATGTACAGCGCAAAGAGTAGCGGACCAAGTACGGATCCTTGACGGACTCCCGTATTTAGCGGTAAGTATGAGGATAGTCGATTGTCGTCACCAATGACGGCCTGCTGTCTGCCTGTGAGATAAGAGGCAATCTATCGGATGACCTGCTTAGAATAGCCGAAAGAGGTTAGCTTTCTAAGGAGCTTAGCATGACATACAGTGTCAAACGCCTTGCTAAAATCGAAAAGAAGAAGAAGTGTGACCTTCTTTTTGTCTATTCCAAGCTAGATATCATCAATCAGCTTTATTAAGCCGGATTGTGTGCTGTGACCGGTACAAAAGCCTGTCTGTAGGTCATCATGAGCCTTGTTTCCAGGTAATAAGAAAGCTGCCTGTGTACCAGCCACTCAAGTGAGATCGGTCGATAGTCAGTGGTAGATTTAGGAGAACTGACTTTGTTGAGTGCACGCACTAGCGACCTCTTCCAGTCCGAGGGGAAGCATGACTCACTCGTGCGAGTACTGACATGGCCTTGGAGACAACAACCTGCGGAATACCATCAGTTCCCCTGGTCTGGGAGGTGAAGTGCTGAACCGCAGCCAACACGTCCGATTCCGTTATCTCACTGAAGTTGAAATAAACAGGATATTCCATGCTCTCGAGTGATTGCAGTTGTTCATCGACAGAAGAGGCCAGTGGATCAGTGGATATCTCACTGAAGTATCTGTTTAGGTCATCTGTTGAGAAGCGAGATCGGGTGGTTTCCGTGGAGGTGGTGATTCCAAGTTTCTCGAGTTCTGTCCAGATTTCCCCTACGTCTGTTATGTTTAATAGTCATGAGTGATAGTAGTTCAGTCTGGCTTCTTCGACCTGTTTATGAGCGTTATTTACTGCAAGTGTGTAAAGAAATTGATCTCAAGGATGACGTGTTCTACGAAATGTCATGTAAGTCTATCCCGCTCAGTCACAAGGTCTCGAAGAGCCGAAGTGAAACACGGGTGTCGTGTGGATCCTGTTGTTACAGTCCGTAATAGAGCGAGCTAGTTGATGGCGTTCGTTAGGTTGGTGTTAAGAGTGTTGATGCATGAGTCAAGCGATGATGTGTCGATAGTTGACCAGTCACATGTGTTGAGGTAGTTGTTTAGTTTTTCAGCACTGATGCCTAGAGAGAGAGTGAGAGAGAGAGAGAAAGAGTGAGAAGGAGAGCGCGGTGAATGGAGAGATGCGCGCAGTGCGTACGCCTTATGCGGCGAAGAGAGCGCGGTGGAGGGGAAAATGAGCGAGAGAAAAAGAGAGAAAGAGAGAGAAAGAGAGTTTCCCCTACTTCCATTCCTGGCATTGCATTCCTGGTTTTTTCTCAATTCACTCCCCGGCAAAAATGTTTACTTAACGAGCCTATACAAGTAACAAAAAGTTTAAAGTCGATTAAATTTTAATCAAATTCCATTGATTTTAATCCGTGATCCGTTTCAACAGAGCAGCCAAAGAGGTTTCCTATAGTCGCGGTGCATGCGCATCACACATTATTGATTAGTAAAATGGATTTTTTTGAAATCAGGCTTTTAGGGTCTATTAAAAATGTTATAAAATGCACGCTTACAAAATTTGCTTCGATTTCGTTAAAAAGTATGATCTGTAGGTGGTTCTGAACAAAATTATCTCTATAGGCACAGTGTGCGGTGGTGGCGGCCAAACTTTTTTTATAATATAGAGAAAAAAGACCGTAGAGTCGGGTCTCCAATCCAAAAGTGAAAGGACCACCAAGTTGGCCTCACACACTATTTATGTAATAGTTGGGTATCGATTTTCCACAGTTGACTACAATACTGTGCAAAGTAATCAGTAAATCTGTTTAGATTGACTGCTTCAATTTGTGGTCATGCTTTTGAACAGCTGCTGCACTGTCACGGCACAAACATTTAGAGTGTTCAAGATCACTGATGACGAAACCTATCCCCAGGGCCTTCGATAACGAGGTGAAAGTATAGTACGCGCTATAGATTTCTTTGTGGTATCCAGGTGTATGCGGTCACTAATAACGCGGTCAAGGTAGTACGCTCCGTAGCTGTCATTATCTAAGTCTAATAATTGATTATAGTGTCACAGACGCACACGTCTGCAACGCGAGCTGCGAAGACGAGTCAGCGATAAGAGTCCGCCGAGCCGTACAACGATGCTTAGCATCCAAATGCATCGTAGACGTAAGCTCAGTGGTTAGAGCTCCCGTGTGTTGATCTCGGGGTCCGCGGTTCAAGCCCGCGTCTACTCTTTTTTGCTTTCTGACTCGGCTTCTCTCCGTCCGTTACACTTAGCATCACTTCGTGCGATAGATCGTCGATTTAAAACCCGGTTAAACAGATCAATTAAATGTTCGAACTTATAGACGCCTACCTTACCCTTATAACTCCTCCAATCAAGCCCTCAGTCAGTCTCAGCCCGACTCTGGTCCATATGATGATCAAGCGTTAATACGCATCTGATCTGTGCGGCAAGCGCAGTGACTGCAGCCTAGTGTCTATGCTACATATTAGAGGCGTAACAAGCAGCACTGCCTATCGGTAAGGAAGTTCACAAGCCGAGAATGACTCGTCTCGACTAGTCAGCAATAAGAGTCCGCAGAGCCGTACTGCGATGCATAGCATGCGCTCGCATCGTAAACGTTTGCTCAGTGGTTAGAGCTCCCGCTTGTTAATTTTGGGATCCACGGTTCAAGCCCGCGTCTACTCTTTTTCGCTTTCCGACTTGTCTCCTCTTCGTCCGTTACAATAGATACCAAAAGCTATGGAGTGTATTTCCTAGATCCCATCATTCAGGATCACATGCACCTGGATACCATACACAAGAGATATTGATATTTCCGTAATCAAAATCCCCGTGTGTACTGCCTAAACCTTATTGTCATGCATTTTATTTTTAGAATAAATTTAAGGAGGTTTTATAGTGATTTCAAAGTTATAGGATCGAGTTGAAAAATTTACTGTAGTGTTCATTGCGATGCAATTCAAGATAATCAGTCAAAAAGTTTCATCACGTGGTTAACGAGATATTTAATATTTAATTTGCATATAAATATGACGACTTTAAGGAATATATCACGGGAAATCAGATTTTAGGAATGTTTCGAGAAATAAGAGAGAAACAAATGATATACTATGGGAAAACTTACTTAATTTACCATCTATGACAATGAAATGTAAACGCTTACATAAATAATGTCTCGTTGTAGAGCGTCACAACTGCTACTATAGACACGCACTGTACTACCTGCCACAACAAAAAAACGGCCCAGCGCATTCGATCATAAACAGGAAAAATCCTCATAACTTGGTTTTATTTTATATTTTGACTTTTTGAGGGACTTCGTTAGAGGTTAGAGGTTACTAAACCTATTGTATGGCAAAATGATTAATTTTCAAAAATTTATAACAGTTTTATCATTCAAAAGTAAAAAGCCGCTGCCAATTCATTTGCACGTAGCTTCCTCCAACTAAATTTATAGGTCTAATAAATAAAATATTGTTTGATATACAGTATAATCTGCCTGCTAATGTATGAGGCGGTTTTTGATACATAATTTACTAAGGATGACATAAAATTACAGGGAGGGACTTTAACGATGTGCAACGACACCCCTGTAAGAGGAAGCAAAAGTTTTGACAAAAATCGGTTCTCACATTCTAGCTATTTACTTGAGAACGGCTTGACAGAATTGTTTAAAATTTAAGTAGCAGATAGATTTTTTTATAGTCAATCACTAAATAAAATTTTGAAGCATTTGACTACATTGTTCTAGAGATATAATGAATCAAGCAATTTTCAAAAAAAAATTGAAACCTTGATATCTTAAAAACTATAGAGGTTTGAATCCTGCGCAATGAACTTAAAATACATAAAATACTTATATTTTCTTAAAATCTCGAGTGCAATAAGGCCGCAATCAAGGCACAAAAAAGCTCATTTTTTCAGTTTTCGATTTATTATTAAACAAATAAGTAGTCAAATAACTTGAAATTTTAATAATATAGTTTGACACGTAACCCATCGACATAATTTTTTTCGTAAGGTTATGATGTTTAGTTTCAGAGATATTAATTTCTAAAATTTTTCATTTTATTTGCCGAACAAAGCAGTCGATCCAAAGACCAAACGAGGAAAAGTAGGTATTTTTATTCTCTTTTCAATGCAGTTTAGCTGAATTGTTTGTCACAATAGAATGATCAAAAAAGCGCAAAACATAGTGTTTTTCAATAATCAAAAAATGGCTATGAAAAAAAAAATAGTTGAGAAAAGAAAAACTGTTTTTCCCGAATTCAGAATTCAGAAATAGATATTCATGTCAAGTTTTATTGATATTGACAGAGTAGTTCCAGAAATATTACGGTATACATACACACACTGCTGTAGGAAGAAAACCGGTACTGATAGCAGGTGATTTTAATGCCTGGGCAGTAGAGTGGGACAGCCAAAGGACGAACGAAAGAGGACAAGCGCTATTGGAAGCATTAGCCCTTGTTGACTTGGTCTTAGTTAACCGGGGATGTTCTTACACATTTCAAAGAAGAGACGCAGGGTCCATCATAGATCTTACGTTTGTCAGCAGCTGCCTGATTGGCTTATTCAGATCGTGGATGGTGAGCGATCATTACACAAATAGTAACCACTAAGCGATAATAATGAAGATAAGAATGTCAAAACAGAGATCCAACGGGAGGGCAACGACACAAAGAGTCGGCTCGAAAACGAAGGATTATGATAAGGAGACATACCTGCTGGCTCTAGAAGAAGTACAGCTGTCTGGATCTGCGAATGATAAGGTCGAGCAGATAATGGGAAATATTATCCGAGCCTGAGACGCATCAATGCTAGGGAGAACTCCCAATACCCGCCAGTATACTGATGGGATAAAGAAATCGACACGGTCCGCAAAGAGTGTTATCGAACCAGAAGACAGGAACAGCGGGCTAGGAAGAAATACTACAAGACTGGTCGTGGTAAAGAAATAGTAGACGCCCTAAATAAAGAAATGAAGAATGCGAAACGGATACTCAAGAGGAAAATTCGAAAGAATAAACGATGGTGCCTGAAAGAGTTACAGGACGAGGTTGAGCTGGACCCCTGGGGGCGACAGTACCAAGTGGTAATGAAGAAGATAAAGGAAGGTTATATCCCCCCTTTTAAAAGCTCCGAAGTGCTGGATCGTATTGTGACCACGCTGTTTCCCCTTCAATTGGAAGTAACAGCTATTCATGAAGCGGAGGCGAATGACGAAACTATTCCAGCAATCACCACAGAGGAATTACTGGCTGCATGCAAAATAATTGGGAAAAACAAAGCTCCAGGCCTGGATAGCATACCCAATATTGCATTAAAACAAGCTATACAGGCACGCCCCGATGTCTTTGTGGACTTGTACAATTCTCTTGATGCCATAAGAGACAGAACTGCACCATATAACTGCAACAGAAGGAAAAAAATGAAATGGAGGATCCAAAAAGTACTGTCCCATTATTACACTAGATGTTAAAAATGCGTTTAACTCAGTCAGTTGGGGAAAGAGACAGGAGGCACTACAGAAAAAAAGGTACCCGCATATATAAGAAGGATTATGTCTGACTACCTAAAAGACAGAACCCTTTTGTATGACACAAAGAGCGACACGAAAATCTATCAAGTAACCGGAGTGGTCCCACAAGGGTCAGTGCTCGGCCCACTATTATGGAACATCATGTACGATAACTTAGGCTAGAGCTACCCGAAGGTGCAACAGTTGTAGGGTTTGCAGATGACATTGCAGTAGTGGTAGTAGCAAAGCAAAAGGAAGAGGTGACGAAAATCGCTAACGAGGCAGTAAGTATAATCCACGATTGGCTGAAGCAGACTGGACTTGAGCTTGCTAGCCATAAAACGGAGGCTATTCTTATATCCAGTAGATAGAAAATAGAGACAATAACGCTGTTAGTGGACGGACATGAAGTAGACTCTCAGTCGACCATTAAGTTGAAACGGTCACGGCTCTTTTATGGTCCTGTACAAAATAGTTGATTTGTTTTATTGCTAAAGAGCTATGAGCATTTGCTGACACGGGTCGTAGTTCTGACAGCAGGTCAAGAGAAAGAGAACAAATTGATTATGAACTAATAATTTAATTTTAGGTCAGGTCCGGGATACCAGGTAGGGGGATTATATACTAAAATAACGAGATCTTATTAATTTTTCTTTTAGTTAATAAACAAAATATATTTAACTGAATGAATTATGAAAGAAATTACTACGTAAATTGCGGTACTCCTTTTTTTATTACAAGTAAACATACGAATTAGGTCTTTATTTATCTGATTGATTAGTGTTTAATACGCTTTATTATGCGATATTATTATTCAATTGAAATAAGCTTTTTTACATTTAATTTGTAACTTATTTGAACTTATTTGTGATCCCAGGTGATATGCGTAAATTGCGTAAATTGCCGCGTCACCGCTCGCTCTTTTGTTTTGCACGTATGTGTATTGTTGGTGAGGGCTACGCCGCTGCCGCGTTTATTCCTTTTGCGTAATACTTGTTTTGCTCCTCTCCCACCGCTGCTGGCTACTCTGCGGTGTTGTGTATGTGCCAGAGCGGGGTAGCAGAGCATTCATGTGTTTCTGTAAGGATAGTCGAGTGATTTTAGAATTTCGCTATATTGTTTTTGCATTTAAGCCGCGAATCGTATGTGGGGCATTGCAAAGTACCCAAAGTACCTGGGAATCACCATAGACACCAGACAAACGTTTAAGCAGCATCTTGAGAGGACAAGCAATAAGGCGGCAATAGTCGGTGCTGCACTATCGCGAATAATTTTAAATGTAGGTGGGCCAACGCAGGGCCGAAGGTTACTCCTAGCCAGTGTAACTACATCAATTATGTTATACGGTACCCCAATATGGGCGGACGCTATGTTGGTAAAGTCTTATGCACAATAGCTGTCAACAGTTTATAGGAAAAGCATGCAATGCATTGCGGGTCGCTTCTGACTACCGAACAGTATCAGAAGATGCAGTGTGCGTTATTTCAAGTATGCCGCCTATTGACCACCTAGCAACAGAACGAAAGAATATACAAACCCTAGCTGAGTGGCAAAGACAATGGGACTTAAGTGGAAATGGGGGTTTGACGCACCGCCTCATACCACGTATTGTTGGCTGGACCAATAGACGACACAAGGAATTAAATTACTACATTCGCAGTTTTTGAGTGGACATGGGTGCTTTCGAGCCTACCTACAAGATAGAGGATAATCCAAATTGCCCAGTATGTTTGTTAGCAAACGAAGATGCGGAAATGTCTTCTGCAACTGTTCGCGATACAAAATGGAACGAGAGGGACTCGAGCAGTACCTTCAGACTAAGGTGACCCCTGTGTTAATGATGACAGCTATGCTAGCGTCGAAAGATGGCTGGTGCGCAACTACGTAAGGACTATTATCAAGAAAGTTAGAAATGACGAAGAGAATAGTAGGGAAGAACATGGCAAAACAGCTGAGTAAACCTGTTGATAGACGAAGGCTACTAGGTAATAGATACATAACGCTCCTCAGACTGATGCAGAGGAAAGTAGGTCACTGAGTTGAGCTTTTACTCCGCTGCCCGATGCAGAGGAACGTAGGTGTCGGGGTTGAGTCTGTTCAGAGGATGGCCGGTCGATGCTGCTCAAAGTAGACGACTGGACGATACGGCAGGAAGCAGACGGCTGGACGATGCAGAAGGGAGAAGACGGCAGGACGATGCAGAATGAGGAAGGCGAGTTTGATCCTTTACCCCTAATCACCTTGGTGGATGAGAGATGTGCGGAAATGTCAAACTTCAAAGGAGAAGCCAAACCAGGCTAGTTTACGGGCTCTACGGAAGTATTGTTCAACGATAGTACCTGTGGGGATCCGGTGTCAAAGGGCCACTTGTGCAGAACAAGCTCTGCATACGCCACATAAAAAAACACACACACGTCTATACGGACATTTTCTAAAAACACTTGATTTAAACTCCTAACACACCAAGAAGTATTTTCTAGACGTTTAAACAAAAATTTAAATTTTACTATTACAAAGCTTTCTCTAGGAGGAAGCAAAATGTGACATTAAAAAGTACATTATTTATTTGTATTTTTTAACACACAATACGATCCCTTTAAAGCTGTTTATACTATGTTATTAGATTGCTAGACCATCTGAAGAGTACTGTCAAAAATTTAAGATCATGTTGTCAACATTTGTCAAATAACAGCGAGTTTGACAAAAGTGAGTTTATCGTATTACTGCTGTGGTGCGCTGCGCCAACGTTTTTGGCAAAGTTAGTATGTATGTGATTGTCGCGCACAACACTCGTACAACTGAGATTTAACGACTTCCCTCCGCTCCGCACTCCCTGCACTGAGGTATGCAACCTCCTTAAGGAGGTTCACCACCAAAATTGTTTTCTTAGAAAATCAATAAAACTTTGCATACCACTTTGTAATAGTATTGTCCATACACACCTAAAATTTTAGATCAATCTGATGTCCAGAAGCTGAGATATGAGGCCTCAAAGTTGAGCGTTTAACAAGCGACCCCTATGCTGGGCTCGCACGAAACGTACATTTTCGTTGGTTGTAGCCGAACGCTTTTTACGGTTTTGTTGAAAAACTAAAGTGACGTTAAGGATGATATTACGAATATTTTAAGCCCTTGTGAGCTATGATCTGATGTCTAGTCCTGGAGTTATTGTAATCTAAAGTAGGCTGTCGTCAGCTACGCAAGCACACACACTATGGTTGCCAGCGTGTATGTGTGAGTCTCTCGCTCACTGGCGCGGCGAGTGTAACGATGTGTGAGAGCGACCGGTAGAGGCGTGGTCAAAAGTTTTTGCGCTGCGGAGAAGGGGAAGCTGTGCTGAGAGAGCACAGCAGCGAGCTGAAGATTTTTTAATATTTCTCAAGGTTCTCTTGGCGACATATTATTATAATAACTTTGCAAAATATTATAAATAAATTATTTATCTTTTTGTCTGCTATTCTGTGGCGCGAAATTCGAATTTTTAATTGACTATGAGACCCCCTTAAGTAATATTGTTTTGAAAATTAGGTTTGCTAATGATACGTTTAAACAATTGAGACCTAACGTGATCAATATGACGACGCGAAGGATGAAAATAAATACATAAAATAACTTTGTTGTTTTCTCCAAAATCATAATAGAGATGAGGGATAATGCTTTAAAATCAAAATAGATTCATGATGACTGAATTTATGTACTCAAATGCCCGTACGTTAGGTTAGGTCTTTTTTTCAACCCTGATTGAACACAGTCTGAAATCAATATTGAAATCAGCATTGAATCAACGTTGATCCTTTTGACGGTTTTGAAGGGCTAATCCTATTTGGGCCTAGAGGTACTAAATCAGCAAAAAATTGATATCTAACGTATTCTCATGCTATTTTCTACTGTATATAAGTATTTCTACGTACATAGCAAACCCATGTCTGTTCCCTATTATAGCTATGCCAGAAAATGAGAGAGAAAATTATAATTGATTATGTATATGTAATTAATTAGACATGATTTTATCTATCAAACGAAACAGGATAAAAACTTATTAGAATTATTAATGAAGTAAAAACAATTTTTAAATTAAAGTAATACATAACGTTGAAGGAAGCTACGTGCCAATGAATTGGCAACGGTTTTTTTCATGGTTTGAACCTTCTTTATAATATTATCTTTGAAACTTTAGTAATGCTATTTATTAGAGAGCACGTTTTTCAACCTTATACATTTTCAAAACTGAAATTATACTTTCTATTGTTACTTACAAAAACAATTTTTAAAACCCTTTACGGAAAAAATGTGCATAGATCTGTGCATAAAATTTGGATTATCTCTTGTTAATTTCTGGAAATTTCATGTAGGCAAAAAAATAATACAATAAGTGCCTTCACAGGTGTTACTATTTAAATAATAACACTAAAACTATAGTTGTAAACTCCAACATTTTTATTTATAAAGATTTAAAAAAATTTTGTTTGAACAGATCTATAAAAAAAAATTAAAAGTTTTGAGTACCAAATTAGCGTTTCAATATTATTATCCAATCAGTAACACTATTGAAGACGTACTTATCATTTCCCATCCATCAATGCTTTAAGGCTAACCAAGTTCACTTGGTCAAATAATTAGTTTTTAATAAGCAATTTTTGAATACTGTTTTATTACAATAATAATGTAAGAACAAGAATATTTGAAAATTATATAAAAGCAAAGAACGAAAACCATGTTTTATCATACAATTTCAAGCATTAATTGCTCGGATATTAAATAAAGAAAAAAGCATCAATAATCACTTTTATTTATTTTTTTTATTTTCTGTCCAATCTTAACGGAATAAGACTTATTTTATTTGTTCAGAAATTTCAGGAGAAGTAACGGTAGGAAAATTTATGATACGATTTACCAGAACAGCTATAGATTAGTTTGTTTAAGAAAGTCACTTAAATTTTAGTAAACACACTGATCTAGCGCAGTTCTGGTAAATCATATCATAAATTTTCCTACCGTTACTCCCCCTGAAATTTCTCAACAAATAAAATGAGCCTTGTTTCGTTAAGGTTGGACAAAAAATAAAAAAAAAATAAGAGTGATTATTGATGCTTTTGCTTCCTCTTAAAGGAAGCTTTGTAATAGTAACATTGTCAGTTTCGCTAAAACTTCCTAGGAACGTATTTGGAGATGCTTGGATTTTGAATCATGCGTTTTTAGAAATTGTCCGTGCGGATGTGTGTGTGTATGTGTGTACGTATACCGTTATGATTCTGAAACCACGCGACCGATCGTGATAGAATTTAAAATGTTTTTTAATTCTGAATTCAGGAAAAAGTTTTTTTTTATGATTCTGACCATTTCATGGCCATATTATAGCCATTTTTCGATTTTTAAAAATATATTTTTGCTTTTTTTTTGATAAGATTGATTTATACAATATATTTAACAATAGTGTATCTAAAAGAGCATAAAATTGCCTACTTTTTCCTGCAAGATTTTCCTGATTTACTGTTCCGTTCAATTTTTATGATAAAAAAGGTAATTAAAAAAAAAAATTAATAATTTCAAAACTAAATTGTCAAACTTTAAGACAAAATGTATGACAGAAAAAAAACGATAATATCTATTTGCAGTAAAAATTTTAAACCGTTCTGAGAACTAGTTTTTGAGCTAAAAATCGAAAACTAAAAAATATAGATTTTCTATGTCGTACGATTACGAGAGTTAAAAGGCTTTATTTAAGTAAAAATTTCGGGGAAATATGGATCTTTTTGAACATCTCATCTAGGTTCTTTTTGCAGCTTATGAAACCGATTACTACTAATAATAATAATAAAATAATTAAAATTGAGAGTATCTTAAAATTCATTAATATACTGTATATTTAAACAATATTGTATCTATTGGAACTATAAATTTTGTTAGAAGAAGCTACGTGTCAAAGAATTAACAGCGGTTTTTTTTTAGTTAATATCCGAGCAATGCTTGAAATTGTTTGACAAAACACGGTTTTTGTTCTCTTTTATATAATTTTCAAATATTCTTGTTCTTACATTACTATTCTAATAAAATTGTATCTAAAAATTTCAAATTAACTAAACTACTCTTTTGACTGAGTGATCTTAAGTAATAATTTTATAGAAATTATAGCATGTATAGAGATCATTTGTTATTTATTTTCAGTACAAATCTTAAATGATTTTTTGTAAACGTGGAATGGCAGACTAAAACGTTTTCGTCATATTATTTAAGAATGATTTATATGAAATTTAAATGTATTTACAAATACATTTTATATAAATACTAATTATAAGTAATATCGATATAAGTAAACACCGGCACCCAGTTAGATTTATTAGCAAGAATAATAAGGAGTATTTTCAATAAAAAGTTACACCTAATATTTGTATATGAAGTAGAAAGAATTAAGACAAGATATTGTTATATGCCTAGGACTTACCAAATTTATTCAGTAGCAACGCATTGCAAACAATAAAAAATAATAATTTAGACATTTTTATAAATTTTTATTAGAAAACGGAAGAAATCTTCTTAAGGTATAAGTTTGGTTCAAGCTCTTCTAACTTATTATTTTGATTTTTAGATCATGCTTTATAGTTCAAAAATGTGTCTACTTGTAGCTGCGGGTGTCTTAAACATACTGTCAATTCGACGATAGCATAGCTGCACTACAACCTCAAATCAGATTCAGAACAGTATATAAGTAGCACATGTCGATTGAAATATAATCATAACAAATTATAAAAAATGTTATTATTTATGAAAATGTGTACAATAAATATATGTACAAATTACTGTGAAAATTAAATTACTTTTCAGTTGATTATACTATTATATTATTATATGTGTATACAAGATGTAAAATCTTAAATTAATTTTCTTGCAGTTATGAAAAAAGTGTACATGCCAATCAAATTAATAATGCATTTTTCCTGCTGATATAAATATGTAGCTGCTAGTAATAAATTCTTGAATATACTGTAAAAAGAATGATACGTATTTGTGTATCTCTCCCCTTGATTTGTACTTCCTGTTATCTTACAACTGTACTTATCACATTAAGAAAAGTATATTGATAGTTACGTGTCCATTTAAAGATAGTAAAATTGTTTATAAATTAATAAATTATTATTGTTATTACAACAAATAGTCTTTTACTCGATTTAATTAATTTGATTTATTATATAAAGTAATGATACAATTTATTTTATGCATAGTTATATTTTAAAATAACTTGTACCTATATTTTAATAAAAGATAATAAGTTTAATTATTGATTTTGTGCATAAGCTTATTTAAATCGTTTCATATAAATTTATCACATAAATTATTTGTGTCTCTATCCAAAAATAAAAAAGAATCATGGATCAACCCGAAGGCCTAAATAATAAATTAAGATTATTCCATAAATTCGCTAATAGATTTTTTAAATAATTTAATTACTTAAGATAATTAATAAGTTAAGATCAAGACAATTGAATTAAACATAGCATTTTAAAAGTTGTAAATTTATTGATCTATTTTAGGTTTTAATACTTCAACATTTAAATTAACTATAATAATATATAGTGCAGCGAATGGTAACTAGTAGCTCTAGTTATAAACAATATTTTTTATAGCGAAGTGCAAGGGTAGATGTCGCATTACGCAAAATTTTATGGAGCTATGATGACAGAAATTTTGTAGACTCGGAGGACTCTGTAAGAAGCGTTGTGTTATTTTTCATGATTTAACTCTTTTGTGGTGTCTTATTTTTCATAACGCAATGGATTTGCTTCTAACTTAATGCTCTGGCTTCTAACATCACAGATTCTCTACTAAAAAACATCAGATAAGAATCAAGTGATTTTCAAGTAAAAATAATACAAAAATCATATATGAGTCTTATGTGTTTCTCATGTGATTACTATTTGACAAAAAAAAATGTACTTGCAATTAGAAAATGGTAACCCCAAAATCAATGAATTTTTAAATTGTTGTCGTTTAATACGCAGTGTTACTATAATTAAATTTACGCCGTAGTTTCTACGTAATTAAATGAGATAAATATCACAAGTTAATGATTTATCCATGGCGCTACTTTCTATACGGAAATAAATGGTCTGGAGTACAAAATTAATAAATGATATGTATTACTTATACAGCCACATTAGTTGTGTTTCTTAATTTTGATTTCTCATCACGTATATGGCTGCACACATTTGTATTAGAATTTTCAATGATTCAATCACACAACACACACAAAACATACTTATTTACTAATTGTTCTCATATAAGCGTCGATATTAGAAACATCAGGTAGTATCTGTGTGTTTGAGATCACTAACAATGAGGTGTGAAAGTGATGATCTTGACAGATATTCTCAATCCAGTTTTGATGCCAGTCGCAAGCACTATTTTTCATTATAGTGGCATATACGTAGTGTATTTATGTAAAATATATAATTTTTGTGTGAATACTTGTTAAATTATGAAGAAATAGGCTAGCGTAACCGTTTTACTTAACTGTTTTTACTATAGCTGTTCTACACCGAGCCCTATGGCTTTGTCGACACTGCGACACCAGTGATATGTAGGGTGGGAAGTAGTTTTAAAAAACGTAAATTTTGTGTGTGTGTGTGTGTGTGCGCGGCGGAAAGTGCGAAGCTTCGAATCACCAGGCAAGCAGAATGCTGTAAGAGGTCCAAGCGATGGGTGGAACTCTTATAAATATAATTGACTTAGGAGCGACTGCAGAAATCCGAGTAGGAGTAAGCTGAATAAAGTTTTGTAATGTTATAGAGGCTCGAACGCCTTGTAATTAGCTCCTATTTAGTTTTTGTAACGCTTCAAAACGCGCCGCTCTGAGAAGGTGACCAGGGAGTCGTAACTCTGGGAAGGATTTCATCCGCTTGGCCGATGAGACGTGGCTCCGATCTCGCCGTACCCGGAGGTCCAAATCGTTGGAACGACATATCGTGAGAAATTCTGTCAAATTACGTAACTTCACTGTTCGAGTCGACTGATTTATATAAGCAGCGTGAAAACGAGTAGATTATCTTTAGGATTGATAAGATAGATATTTAATATAACAATAGCGCGCTACGCAGACAAATGGTATGTGCGTATGTGTATGTTTGAATGGAGAGTGTTTATGTGTATACAATCAGAAGCAATCCAACGAACGACGTTGAGTCAGTTGTGCCTCACAAAATTTTGTACTCTACGACTCAATTCCAATATACCATTGTACTTATAATACATATATTTTTTCAACCTATCCATCCATTTTCTACAGTGTTTGTATGAAAATGTGAATTAAAACACTTAAAATAAAGACAATGTTATATATTGTTTTAACGCATTAAAACAACCCTGCAAAATTTCAGCTTCTTAGCTTTTTTCAATTTAGAACGAAAACAAATTTAGAAAATAAACAATTGAGAATTTTATTTTCACTCCTAATTAAGGTAGACCGCTGACGAATCGTCAACTGAGAGTGTGCAAAAAAAGTTGCAAGCATATTGTTTCAAGTATTTAAGTAATATTTATAACGTTTTTTATTATCTTTTCTGTAATTTTATATTGGTATAATAAGTTTACTTATGTTTTTATCGTTAAATAAATTATATTTATAGCACAGTGTGGCTAAAACCCGCTGTTAAGTCACGCCTATCTGGGACAAAAGTAGTCCTTTCGCTCGTGCGCTAACCTTACGGTGCAAATAAGGACTACTTTAGTCAAGAATAGACGAGACTTGCGGATTTTAGCAGTCTGTGCTATAAAATTTTGTACGATACTCTTGACTTAAATAGTTCAGTTTTGCACGGCGCTAAGCATGCCTCTTACGAAGATGAAATAAAACTCCATTTCCAGGTGATTTTCAAGGGAAAAGCTTGCCAAATATTTGATTAGCAGATGATTTTTAGATAAAAATCATGTAACCTTTTATTACTTTAAAATATTATGTTTTGGATTTATATTTGCTACAATTAAATAAAATTTTTAAACATCACCATTATTATTTTTATTATAATGGTTATAATCCTAAATTATTCGCGTTTGCTATTTCGAAATAATTATCAGGTGGCGCGGTAGCTCCACGGAGGCGAGTTTTAAAAGCAGACGAAGCCGCGGCGTCTGTGACACTCTTTACTTCTATATTGCTGTTCGAATTTTTCATTATACAAAAAAAAAAAAAAAAAAAAAAAATACTTATCATTGCTGTTGGTAAAATTTTTTAGCTTATTAGAATGCTTTCTGAGCTAAACTATGAGTTCCAACAAAAATATTTATGAAAAAGCCGTTTCGTTTTGTAATAAATGAGTTTATTTATCACGAATGCTCAAAATAGTATCTCTACTTTTTTTCCAGTGTGTTAGGGCCGTTAAGTTAGCCGCAAGAAGTGTTAAGACCGTGAAGTTGGCCGCATAGTTATATAAAGATGGGAATTGCTTTCTCGAGAAAATATAATAATAATATATTACGATATTTAGAATTGAGAGGTTGCTAGTGCATACTCTGCGTTCCGGAGCAGAAACAGTAACTGTCCTGCCAAGGTAGCCGATGATAAGGTTCAGGTTGTTTTCGTTGTCTTATTATAAAAATCATTCAAGTACGGTGTCTAGGTGTTCAGGGTGACCGATGACGACCTCTAGGTGGTGCACTCCGTGGTTTTTGGTGTCTAGGTAAATAAATCATGCGAGGGCGGTATCTAGGTGTACATGGTGGCCGATAACAGGGTCTAGGTCACGCCCTCTGTGGTGTTTGGTGTCTAGGTGTACAAATCATTCTAGGAAGGTGTCTAGAGGTACATGGTGGTCGATGACGAGGTCAGGCTATCTCACACCGTAGTTTTTGGTATCTAGGTGTAGAAATAATTCGAGAGTGGTGTATATCAGAACAATCAGTAATTTCATGTTACTGATAAAAATGTTACAAAAAAGCAGTGGTCGAAAGATGCTGAAGATGCTTATGTTTTATTTTTACGACGTCAAATATGAAATACTCAAAAAAATTCACTCAAAAGGAATAAAATCTCTAAAAAAAAAATTAACTTTTAAAAAGACTGTTGATATTTAGTGATAAATTTTATCGTTCGCAATGATTAATAGAATTTTTTTCAATATGATTTATATTATTATTTATATATTTTTTTATATAAGTGTACAGTAATAATACAAATTTTAATTGATAAAGAGAGAAAAACAGTCAGGAAGTTTATTTGTGGTTAGGAGTACTAAATAAGTATTTGTTAAATTTGTATGTTTTTTATTACAAAATATATTTTATCTATATATAATGTTCTTCTGATATACGTAATGTAATGCGCATTTCACCCCGTACCCTCCTTCATTTACCGATTTACTTATTTAAACAAAAAGAAAGGTCTTGCCAGCGAGTGTAGTTTCTAGATTTCTGCGGCCCTCTTCGGTCATTTGTCAAACGCTAAAAGCCTTTACAACGTTCATCTCTGCAGGTATCTGCGACACTCACGCATTTTCGTTCACTGCCAGCGAAACGAAAAAAAGGGACGGGTATATTCATAAAACTTTTCGGTGCCTCTACATCTTCTTTTGGGGGGATTTCCTGCAAGCCTCTAGGAGGAAACTCGTCAAAGTCTGTACGACGTTTTGTTAATCTCCTCCCTCTCTGGAGGTAGCGCAACAAAAGAAAAGGGATCTCCACCACAAAATGACCCGGCCGTCCGCTCGTGTATTTCAGGCCCTCTTCGGTCATTCGTCAAACACTAAAAGCCGATCTCTGGAAGGAAAACTGCCTAGCTTTTCTGGGAAAACTAATTAGGACTTAAAATTAGGGGTGGTTCCACAAGGAGCCAATAGCATTTGTAGGCGGTGAGAAAACTTCGAATCGCTCATGCAAGGGAAGGAATTGCAAGAACGCTATAGGCTTTCAAAAATATACATACGGGGGTAGACTGGGGATACTCTTCCACTCTCTGATCGGGTACTAAAACACTCTGAGAGGAGAGAGGGTGTTTTAGTATCTTGGGGATTAGATTAGATTAAATAGTTTATTTATTATATGTACATTATGTTGTACAAAAATTAAAATAAGAATTTTAGAATTTTTAGAAATCAATAAAAATACTGAAGTGAGTAATTAATAAGTAAGTATGCAGAGTGAATCGTGAAGCGAGGTAATTTATGATTTATGAGTTGATGAATTGAGATTTGAGATGAATGATATGATACAGTGTAGTGGAGTGATTAGAGATGGTGATCATGAGTTCTCAGAATTGAAAAAATGTAGTCTAGCTTTTTATTTGAAAAGTGCAATTGAAGTAGTGTTCCATATGAATGAGGGTAACGAGTTCCAGAGATACGAGGTGAAATGAGTTCCTCAGCGTCTCCGTGAAAAAGGTCGGGATGTCTAATGGTGTTACCTCACCTCTCACAGGACGAAGTGCGACGTGGAAGTCAAAGTAAGCAATTATATAGGATGGCACTGCTGTATTGAAAAGCTTTCTAAGAAAGCAGGCCGCAAAGTACTTCCTACGTCCGGCGGTGATGAGCCGTTGCAACTCGCATCTGTAGGGGGTGATGTGCTCATCCCTTCTTAAGCCTTAGATGTAACGTATTCCAGTATTCACAAGCCTCTGTAGTTTAGTGTCAAATTCTTGCGTAAGGTCACAATATACCAATAAGCAGTAGTCGATGATAGGAAAAAGTAGCGCTTGTACTTTTTCTAAAAAAATATAGCCTTTACATAAGAGAGTGTGCACGCTTACACAATTGAGTAACTTGCTCTTTCCACGTTAGTTTGGAATCAAGTACTACACCCAGATCGCGCAGTGATGAGTCATAATCGACCTGGGCTCCCCCTATATTGATGTAGGTATTGGCTACAGATGGCAAAGTGTTGACATCCTATACAAGCCTATAATCCTATCGGCGTTAGCGCTCATCTTAACGGAAAGAGAATCAACTCCTCAAGGTGGCACTGGCTGTATATTTGCAGGTCATCTGCGTAAATGAGATGAGATGTACCAGAGTCAAGGCAGAAGCCAATATCATTGATGTATAACGCGAACAGTATAGGACCTAAGAAGGATCCTTGTGGAACTCCGATATTGAGGTGCTGAAAAGTGGAGAGTTCATTGTTATCACCAATTACTGCCTGCTCTCTTCCAGAGCAGTAGGGTGCAAGCCTGCGGATGACTTGCTTAGAGAAGCCGAAAGATTATAGCTTTCTAAGGAGCCTGACGTGACACACAGTGTCAAACGCCTTGGTAAAATTGAAAAGGAGAAGAAGTGTTACCTTCTTTTTGTCTATGCCAAGCCTGACATCATCAGTCAACTTGATTAAGCCGGACTGTGTGCTGTGGCCAGTGCGGAAGCCAGTTTGTACATCGTCAAGGAGAAGTCTTGACTCAAGGTACTCCGTGACTTACCCATGCACTAGCCACTCCAGCGCCTTTGACATGAAACAGAGAAGGGAGATCGGGCGATAATCAGTCAGAGATGTTAGCGAGCTGACCTTGTTTAGTGCACGAACCAACGACTTCTTCCAGGCAGAGGGGAAGTATGAGAGAGAGAGAGAGAGAGGGGTTCCCACCTCTTCCATCAGGTACCAAAACACTCTGAGAGGAGCGGGCTTGTTTTAGTATGCCTATGTTTTGGTATGTATAGCCTATCTACTACAGTTTAAAAAAAAAATTTTGTAAAAATTAAATCTTCAAAATCTCAAAATCTAATAGAGCCAATGGACAGCCTAGAGAAAGGGATCAAGACACCATGAAAATCTGCCTAATAATCCAATTTTTAATATGGTTCATACCTTTTTCTTGAGTTATTGTGGTGTATCGTTTTTCAGTAATTTTTTTCTCATGAAATAATTAGTCACTAAGTAATTCTTAACATTCTTAATCACTATGATTTTTTTCAAAAATTTCCATAGAGTATTTATCGAGTTACAACGTTTTCAGAAAAATTTGATATCGAATATCTTAAAATTTAATGGAGCTAAGAAGCAGCCCAAAGGAAGGGAACAAGGCACCAAGAAAATCTATCTGAATCAAAATTTTTAATATGATTTATGCCTTTTTTCGTGCGTTATCGTTGGGAAGAGATTTTCAGTAATTAATCACCATGCTTTTTTTGGAAAAGTCTAAAAAGTAGTTATCGAGTTATAAAAAACGTTTTGAAAAAATTTTACTTTATGTCGTATAACAAAAGAACGACGACCGATAATCTGAATTCTCCGCAGTCAAAAGGTAGATAATTTTATTCTCTTTCAGGTACATATTCAGTCATTTACTTTTATGAACATTTTAATAACTAAAGGAAGCAAAATAATAATAAAAATAATAATAATAATGTTTAAAAAATTTATTCAATTCCCTAGTGGAAATGGATTATGTGTCAAAATGTGCCAAAGTGTGCCATAGTGTGCCATAATGTTCCAAAGTGTACAAATTCGGAAATTTATTACACTTTGGCATACCTTGGTATACTATGGCAAACTTTGACACATTTTGACACACATGGGTTTTTCGGAAATTGAGGACTTAGAACATTTGTGTGCAAAATCTGTAAAACTTGTGTTTTCGACGGATTTCCCTGTTGTGGCCTGTTTTTCCAAAATTTACGGTGGACAGTAGCTTTAAGGCAATTACGGGCAATTGTTAATTAATATTGTAAAAGTACTAAGTATCTAAAGCTGCTTGACGTACATGAGTTTATATTTTTGTATTAACTGTAATGAGTACTTGTGGCTTAGTGGTAGACCTTCAGCTTACTAACCTAAAGGATCCGGGTTCAAGTCTTACCGACGCTACAATATTTTTTTGTTTTTTATTAAATTATTTATTATAACGTTCTATAACTGGACCTTCAAGCTCCACGCGTGCCGTAGATATGACAGCATCGTGCAGTGGCAATGTTTTGGCACGCGGGCGGCGAGATATATCTCACTGTACCGAAGTGTGTCAAAGTGTACCAAAGTGTGTCAAAATGTGCCATAGTGTACCAAAGTGTAATAAAGTATGCCATGCTGTGCCATACCGTGCTAAACTGTGCTATACTGTGCCATATTTTGTCAAAAAAGAGATGTTTGTTTCCGAAAAACCCATGTGTGTCAAAGTGTGCCAAAGTACAGCAAATTTCCGAATTTGAACACTTTGTAAACACCGTACTTGATATAAGAACGCGCTGCTTGAGGGGTAAGGGTAAACATTTTAAAAAATAAATATTTAAAAGGCAAAAATTATGAATTGAATTATAACGAAAGGTAAAATTATAAGTCCCAGAATATTGGAAACGTTTAATTTTGAAAACTTAAATTTGGAAATTCTTAAGAATATCGCTTCTGTAATATTTTAACTACAAATATCACCTTTCGCAATATTTCAATTCAACATTTTTGTTTCATAAATTTATTAATTTCAAAATCTTCAAAGATCAAAGATCTAAGTACATTCCACGCTACTTGTTTGCGCGAACGGTATTCTTCCGCGACTACGTCTGTCGGACATAGATGTGTCAGCTGTTACTTGCGGTCGTTGAATGCAAGTTGGCTGTGACACTTCTGTGTCCTGCGGACTCAGCGTTATGTCTGCTAAACTGACCTCTTGTATGGACGCTGATGGTTTGTCCACAGTTATCGAACTCTAACCTGCACGTCGTGCCTGCATAACTGATGTGAATTTATATAAGCCAATTGAGGTATAATTATTACTAGCAACAAAATTGTAACTAGCTAAAAACTTACCCGCTAACGCTAGATCGTTATATTTTAACATTGATTCAAGTTTTAAATATATATAATCCAAATATATATAATACAAATGTATAATACTAGAAACATGAAACAAAAACAATAAGAAAATAATATACTATTAATAAAATATAATTTAATTTTAAAATCAGAAGTAATTACATCATAACATTAAAGCATAAATTTAAATAAATTTAAATTAAATTCAAAGAAGTTTTTTAAATTAATACCAAAGAGATTAGATTTTATTTAAGACGTACGAAATATCACAGAAAAAATGCTTAATGTAATGTCAAGGCACAACTACATCGCGATAAATGGAAAATTGGAAATTGTTCGTCATGGTGACAATCATGGTCTTTATAGATGTTATTTATATCAAGATCTGACGATGAGGCGAATTAACTTAAAAAAAGTGCGATATAATATAGATGGTTATGTCATGTTAATTGAACTGCTTTGATTGGTTTTTAGAGTCATACAACACGATGCATGTCATTGTGATTGTTTTAAATGACATTATGATTGTTTTAAATCGGTTTTCTAATATACTTAACACGGGATCTGTTGCCAAATTATGGCGCGTTTATCAAAGTTACTACGTCAGTTCTGTTTATTTATTAGTTAATACTATTAATTTCATTGTAAATTAATATAAAAATGTAAGTTAAATATAAAAATAAGATAATTTTAAATTTATAAAAAAAATATTAAATGAACAAGTATATTAATGTAGTAATATACCCTACTAAAAAAAAATTGCGCAATTACTTAGGCATTTATTTGCGTAATTAATCGCGTGAATAATCGCGCGATTCATCTATAATAAATATTTTAGCAAAATAGAATCGTTTTAAATGCAAAATTATTAAGCGGGGTAACCAATTTGGGTGTTAGCATGGTATGGATGGTAACACTTATAGTGGCCACCCCGCTAACTAATTTGGCATTTTAAACAATTTTATTGAAGTGATAACTTCTTATGGGACGGAGTGAATTGGTTGGAATGCGTTACGGCGCCGTTATGTCTGGCTATCCCCACCCTGCCGTCTCTTGCCTTCTCTCTCGCACGCATACGGCGACTCAGCGGAGACATCCCCACTTTGCGGTCTCTTGCTTCCTCTCTCGCACGCATACGGCGGCTAAGCAAAGACATCCCCACTCTGCGCGCGCTTTCTTCTCTCTCTACTGGCACGTTTTCTCTCTCTCTCTCTCTCGCTCTCTCTCACACGCCCTCTACATGCCCTCTCTCTTTTGCATACTGTATATGCTCCACTACAGACGCTCTCTATCTCTCCCTTTCTTTCCTCGGCACTTTTCTCTTAGCGCGCGTGCACAGTAAACATAACCTCTACATTAGTAAAACTTTTGAAGTGAACATTGTGTTATTAAATTGTGTTAGTAAACAGATAGTTATTTTGATTTTTCAATTACCGAGTGTGATATTTACGTGTATATTGATAATCATATTGTTGTGTTAAATACCAGCCAGTCAACTTAAACTGTTAAATAATGATAAATATTGTACATAAAATATATATTTTACATTCAAAAGAAAATTAAATTACGTTCTGCTTATTCCTGATCCATTTATAAATTATTAGATTAACAAAAAATATAACTATAAAATTATTATTGCCATCATGCGTTAAACAAGTTCTATATTTGATAGTTTCTAAAAATATCATATGAAGTTATCACTTCTGTCGGGCGTCCCGTGACGCACACGTTTTTTTTTTTTTTGAAAATTTGTTTCAGATGAATCGCGTGGTTCGACCTGCGGTAAATCGTGCGACTAATCACGCGACTAATGGCGCGATTACTCGCGTGATTACTCACACGATAAATAGCATGGCAAATCGTGCGATCTGTCTAAAACAAATTTTCAATTAAAATAAAATTGTTTCTAATGTAAACTTAGTTAGCTGGGTGGACATCATAGGTGTTACCATCTGGATAACGCTTAATTATTTTGCATTTAAAACAATTTTATTTTACTTAAAAATTCATTTTAGATGAATCGCGCGATTAGTCACTGATAATCATGCGACTAGATCAAGTCAAGAAAAATTCTATAAATTAACGGGATTTTTCCTGCGATTAATCACGCGAATAATTACGCGAGTGATCGAGCGATTTTTTCAGTAGTATTTTTTTCAGTATTTTTTCTATGTTTCATGGGGGTCGTAGTGGCGTAGCAGCCGGCAGAGTGGATTGCGTACAATATTATACTAATAAAAATCCCCTATTATATTAAAGAGAAATCCATTTTGGCATTCTCGGTTTCTCTGGTTTTCCGGTGCTTTGGTCCTCTGGTTTTACAAGTTCATAATCCCTTACTATATTAAAGAGAAATCCATTTTGGCATTCGAGATCAAACATTTTTTATTCTTTAACCTACATTAAATATGTTCCAGAAACAGTTTCCAATGCACTTGAAAGCTTAGTGATAAATTATTTAAATATATGTTTGCTTATAGAAATCAATTGCGTCACTTGGATGATCGTCGGAAATATCATAAAACTTGATTTTATTGTTAAAAAGATTCCTACTGAAGTCGAGGAATCGTAATTATTTCTCATTATGTCTCTTGGAAAAAATTATAACATAAATACACTCGATCATATTTTTTCAAAGCCAACCCATTTTTACGATTTCTTGGATTTAAATAATTTATCACTAAGCTTTTAATTTTCAGTCAATGATGTACATTACTTTCAACAATATTAAGGTTTAAATGGCTTATAAGATAGGTATAACATATATATGGGACGTTCCACGTCAAACGTAACAAAGCTCTACCCAAAATTCCTTTTGATCTAAAATTTTTAAAAATATGGAAAATTTACCATTTTTTATGTACTTTCAATTAGTGATGGGCGTTTTTTACAATTCTGTTCCCAGACGGAGCTACGCGTTCCCTAACCTTAAAAAATTACTACTTTACGAAATGATCAAGCTGTCAGAAATCACAGGGGCTCAGAAAAATTCCAAGCAACGACTATTTTCATGTATTTTGAGCTGCTGAACAAGAATCCGACGGTATTTTTTACCGATACCTCGAGCGTTCGTCCCCAATCTCAAAAAACACCGCCCGAAATTGCCTTTTCACTCAGTTGAGAGGTTTATCCTGTGATCGTCGGGAGGAAAATTATTGACAGAGAGTATTTTTACGTATTTTATGGTGCTGAATACGAAATCAGCCGTCGTTTTTACCGATACCTCAAGCGCTCGTCCCTAACCTCAAAAAACACCACCCAAAATGTCTCATTACACGGTTAAGAAATTTACGTCTAGAGGAAAATTATTGACGAAGGCTATTTTTATGAATTTTGAGCCACTGAATTTGAACACGAAGCTTATTTCTTTTGGTTTCTATTAGTTAAGTACATTCGATTAAAACCAATTGCCTTTAAAACCTAAATAATTAGATGGACGTACCTTTACTTTATACCTGTTAAAAACATTTGTGGTCGTGTATACTGTAACATACCGAATAGGGCGCCACCATGACAAAACCGCGGCTAAACTCGCGACTCTCACACTAGGCACGACGCGCGAATTTTCAACGCACACTATAAAAATATCGAAACTGGAAAACTCGGGGAGCCCCGGAAAATCGTAGAATGCGGGATTATCACTCATGGCTCGAAGGGCTATAGGACATAAACCGGGCGAGCCATAAAGAGGGCCATAAAACGCCACAAAAAACCAAGACCCGAGACGACAACCAAGGAGGGCCTGGGAATGCCCAGACGCCATCTGGCAGGATTAGGACGAGGCCATTTTTTCACCTGGATTTTACCCAGCCTCGCCGCTTCCCACCACCACGGCCATCAGCATCCCTCTCCAGCACTCGGATCTACCAGGAGGAGGAAACGGAGCCTAAGTGCGGCAGGAAAGAGCACCACAGAGACAGATTGGTTCTAGCCGCGCTCCAGAACACTTCACAGCTTTCTGTATCTTCTGAGAGTAAATAAACGTAGACTTGGAGCTTGTCTGAGTCCTGCCCATAATTAAACTTCAAGGTTCAGTATTTTTCTCCCAACTAAACCTGCTAAAAGCGGCTCCTATTCCCGATATCTCACTGGGAGCAACGCCGATTCAGAAGGCGCGCGTTCGACGCTACCACCTTCGACGAAGCGAACGCACCGGGTTATCACACTGGTGTCCAGCGGTAGGATACTTCGACCACTAAAATTCAAGCAGAAGCTTGGAAATCCTCCGAAGAGACGGGAGCCACACTACAAGCCGAGGAAGAAAAACCATCGTCACAGCAGCGTAGAAGCCAGGACAACAGACGCCAGAGCAGCATTTCACCACAATAAACAGCGAACCACGTCAACGAGTGCCACCTTCTTCGCCTGGGTTTTAGTCACGTTTCCCCAGACGCCAAGGACAAATGTCAAGAAGGAAATGACCCGACGAACATGACAGATTCTCCAAGGATCACAGGCATGGTTCCAGCCACCGAGTAAGTTCATAGCCATACGATGTACAAGCGTGTGATAATCCACGATTCAGTCTTAAGCTAAGTTGAGTCATTCTGTGTAAGAATCAAAATCAAAACATTATTAATCAAATAAATAAGATAGATTTTCGAGTCACGTTATAAAATATTCGCGGTACGTACAAACAAGCGAAAAGGAAGCGCGACAAACGGAGCACGAAAATCGCGACGGAACGATCGAACCGCAAATGTAGGAGCGACCGGTGAAAACACTAACGGCGAAAACCGGAGTGCAGCCGATGCTAGAGACAGTTTAGAGGCAGGATCATCATCAAGGTCCAGCGGAAGCGTAGGTGCGAGACCGATGGACGTGCGCACTGTGATACGTATCGTGCCTGAATTCCGAGGAACGGCATACTCATTAAATACCTTAGTTCGTACGTGTCGGAAAGCATACAAATCGGTGGATCCGGACTCGCGCGAATTTTTTCTTGAAATGATCCGAGGACAGTGTAGAGGCCGTGTAGGCGCTTACCTCGACAGTCGACCAGATCACGCGAATCTTTAGAGTTTGCTCGCAGACTTGAAGAGAGCCTTTGGACCGAACGAAAGCTATAACGAGTTGCTGGGCGAATTATCTCACGTATGTCAGGAACGCGGGGAAAATGTGCGCGACTTCGGTATGCGCGTAAGTTCGCTCGTCGAGCAGTTGATAGACGTGGCGCGGCGTCATAAAGATAAGCTGTCATGTTTCTAAACAGGTAATTAAGATTTGTTTACATTGATAAGATAATGATACAATAGTAATGATGTCATTTGTTGTCTCCATACACCAAGTTAGTAAATAAAAAAAATCATTTCTTACAATGTATAATGGTTTTTATTATAAAAATTATTTATTCGAATTATTATAAACAATGTAAATCCAATCACACATATGTACACATACGTACACTTACACGAGCACACACACACACACGCGCGCGCGCGCGCACACACAATCATGACCACGCTGTGTGGTTCGTATAATTTTCGATTGTATCGTATCGTCTGCTAAAGCACTAGGGATATTAGCTTCTTGCACTGAGCTCTCTTTCTCACTCACATGCACACACTCTTTCTTAAGCACAAGCTTTCCCTCTCTCTCTCTCTCTCTCTCTCTCTCTCTCTCTCTCTCTCTCTCTC